>JAQRGC012309026.1:0-11737 GCA_028659135.1 Plantago lanceolata | reverse complement strand
TTGATGAAGTAGAGCTCGGATCAACTGGGGGCCGGCCAATTGGCCGAGCCCAAGAAGACCGGCCCCAAGGGGGCCGACTATCATGGGGGCGGCGGCCTGGGGAGGGTTTTTCCCTCCCCATTTTCTTTCCTTCTAGGTTTTGTTTTCTTTGGGCCTAAGTCAAATTCCTAATTAGACTCCTAAATTGTTTAGAGTTCTATATGGAAATTTGGTTAGGGGATTTGGCTATAAATAAATACAAGTCATTGTATTTCGGGTAAATTTCAAATTAATGATGATCCCAATAGTTTCTATCAAATAGGTGATAGATGAAAAACTTACTTCAAAATAGTGTTTAAATATGTCTTACTAAAATAGTCTTTCATAATTTTTGGATATATTATATTTTTTCTACTTTCCACGCATCTCAATCTAATATGTGATTCGTATTTATCTGTTTCTTCTTTTTAACTTCTACAACTCAGACTCAGAAAAAATAAATATCGTTATTTCTGTTGCGTCATCTTTTCAAGCAACTTAATTCATTCTTTCAACCATCTTTATATTTTCGTTTCTTTTTTATTTCAAGCATCAATTGCAAACATCGTCCAAGCATCAATTGAAACCATAGTTTACCCAAATTTATTAGGCACCGTTATTTTCTTTTGTCGCTTTTCAAGCATCTCTTTACCAATTTGGCCTTGCTGTCGATATCCCTTTTCAAGCATCTCTTTCTGCAAGCATCTTTATAAATTCCGATGAAAATATGCACTGAAAGAATATATTTACTGATAATAGGAAAGAGATGCTTGTTACAAAATTATTTAGATTTACTGAGATAATGAATTTAGTTGGAGAAAATATATGGAGGAAGTTAGATGAAATTAGTCAAAATTATACTAAAATTAGAATAATCACTAATTCGCTAGAAACTATTTACTAAATTGATATAAAGATTTTAGGTCACACTAATTTGATAGAAAGTTTTAAAACAAGCACCAATTTGATATTATTCCTTGTATTTTAGTTTAACACACAATATTCTCCATGGAATATCTCTAGCATATTTTCTCCATCTCCAGATTTAGAATAAAGCCTTCCTAATGACTTTGACTTGAGACGATCCGTGGATACCAAGGTTTGAAGTCGTGCATGAATCATCCTGACGAAGAGCTTGACATATTCGACTTTGAAGATTACTCAGACGATCTTGCTGCCCTTACAGACGAGCAAATCGCAGAGCTCTACTTCATCAACGAACAGAACGAACTACCGGTTGATCCGATTCAATAAGTGTATCAACCTGTGTCATATAATCATGAGCATGATTAAGTATGTTAAGAAAAAATTTAAACTTCCGCTACGCAATCTTCGAGATATTTTCTTACATATTTACTAACAGTTTTGGCTTCGGAGAGACCAACTGGCTTGGATGCGACGACGATTGAAATTGGGGATTTTGCGATTTCCACTGAAATTCAACAGCCACAGAGGTTGACGACGATCCCGGAGGTACAGGAAGACACAGATACCATGATTGTTGAAGAGAATCAGGCATGGGTGGACGTCATTCGTGGTAACCGTCTTCCGACTCATGGGCTAGGTATGTCATTTTCTGCTCCTGAAATTGTCAATGGTGTTGCTGAGGTTATGATTGAGGAAATTGATTTGGTAACTGAGCTTGATTACTGGAAACATGTTGTGATTATGTATGTGATTGGAGAGGATTTGAGCATGAACTCAGTTAAGCAATTTATGATGAAAGCCTGGAATATGGTGACTTTACCGGAACTGTACTATAATGATGATGGTTACTTCATTATACGTTTTCATTCTGAGGAGGATTGCACTGAGATTCTGAGATAGGGACCATACAGTATCTTCAACATCCCCATGTTTCTGCGTAAATGGACTCCTGATTTCGACATGAAAGCGAATATGCAGAGAGTGGTGCCTATCTGGGTGATTTTACCTAAATTGCCTCTTCATTTGTGGGGTGAGAAGAGCCTGGGGAAGATTGCAAGTGCGTTTGGTAAACCAGTCACCACTGATGAATGTACAACAAAGAAGCTGAGGGTGTCTTACGCTCGAGTTTTGGTTGAAATTGATTTGGCTACTCCTGTTAAAGACTTTGTGATGATTAGAGATATCAATGGAAAAAGGATTGAGAAGGCAGTAGAATATGAGTGGAGACCTCTGTATTGTGAAAAGTGCAGGAAGTTGGGTCATGATTGTGTAAAAAATGCTCTTACAGGAAACCCAAAACAACCTGTCAAATATGGGAAGAAAAACTGGAAACAGAAGGGAAATGTTGGGACTGTAACTCAAGAGGTTGAAGCTAGTGCAAATGCAGGAAATGGTGCTTCGAATGGCCCAAGGATTGAAGGTATTGGTACCCTTCTATGTTGACAACATGGAATGTACGGGGGTTAAATAAACCGGCAAGACATGTTGAGTTTAGCTCCCATCTCAAGGTACTGAATACTCATTGTGTAGCTTTGCTGGAAACTAGAGTTAAGAGTGTTAATGCTAGTAGAATAAGGCCCCGTTCAATACAACTGAAAGTTTCTGAACTGAACTGAACTGAACTGAATTGAAATACAAATTTAAACTAAGCAAGCCTGAACTGAACTGAATTGAACCGAACTGAATGGAACTAAACTGAACTGAACTGAAGACAACTGAAATTAAGGTGAGATGAACGGAGCCTAAGGTGTAAATTGGGAAGAAAATGGTCATTTTGTGGATAACTATACACATCACCTAAATGGTAGAATTTGGTTACTTTGGGATAGTAGTAAGGTTCATGTACAGTTCATCTCTTGTACTGATCAATTGATCCATACTGCGTTATAAGATATAAAAGATGAGTTGATTTGTTATATGACTGTGGTATATCCTCATAATACTCTTGAAAAGAGGAAGTGTCTTTGGAATGATATTGCACACATGCTATCTGCAATTCATGATGAGGCATGGGTTATAGTTGGTGATTATAACAATGTACTTACTGTTGAAGATAGAGAAGGGGGAATGAGGTACATGTTGCTGAGTTTCAGGATTTGGTGGATATGATGGAAACTGTTGGTTTGTTTGAGTGTGCATCTATTGGAGCACATTTTACCTGGTTTAACAAACAACAAGGGAGAGCTATTTTTTCCAGAATTGATAGAGCAATAGGGAATGCCACCTGGTTTGATAAGTTCCCTTTTGCTACTGTTGAAGTTTTGAAACCCCATATTTCAGATCATTCCCCCATTAGAGTGACTGTTAGCAGGTCTTGTCCTCCTCCTAGACCCTTTTTCAAATTCCTCAATTGTACAGTCAAAGCCATAGATTATAATCAGGTGGTGGAGCAAAGTTGGAATATCCCTTTGGAAGGGAGACCACAATTTGTACTTTGGAAGAAGTTACAAAGATTACAACCTGATTTGAGAAAGATAAATAGGAGGTATACAAGTGTAAAGAAGAAAATCCTTGTGGCAAGAGAAGAACTAGATAAAGAACAAGAGCTACTGAATGGAGATCGGAGCAATGTGGAGTTAATACATAAGGAAAAGATGTGCACGGATGAGTTGCTAAAATGGGTGACTATTGATGAAGAAATAGGTCACCAAAAGTAAAAAATGGACTGGCTGCAACTAAGTGATGGAAATAATAGTTTTTTCCATGCTAGTGTTCGAGATAAGAATAAATCTACTGGACTGCTGAAATTAAATAATGGACATGGTGAGATCCTGACTACTCAGTCTGAACTAGAGGATGAGGTTTTACATTTCTATGGTGACTTATTAGGCACTTCCAGTCCAACACTACAAGGGATCAATATTGAAGCACTTAGACAAGGGAAACAACTTGGCCATGAGGAAGGTTAGAGTTTATGTGCTACAGTCACAGATTCTGAGATATGGGAAGCTTTGAAGAGTATTAATGTGACTAAAGCTCCGGGGTATGATGGTTATAATTCAAAATTTTTCAGGACATCTTGGCAGGTTGTTAGTATGGATGTGATCAGTGCTGTCCAGAAATTCTTTCAACAAGGAAAATTGTATGCAACTCTAAATTGTTCCTTGGTGACTTTGATCCCTAAGACACCAAATGTTGATACAATGAAGGAATTCGGGCCAATTTCTTGCCGTACTACAGTCTACAAGATAATATCAAAGATTCTAACAAAGAGAAGCAAGGTTATAAATTCAGTCATTGATGATAGCTAGTTAGCTTTCTTGTCGGGGAAAGTGATCCATGACAATATTATGATTGCTCAAGAGTTAATAAGGGGTTATAGAAGCAAACAAATTTCTCCAAGATGCATGATTAAGATGGATGTGCATAAGGCATATGATTCTGTTGAATGGAGTGCTCTAGAGAAGATCATACAGGAGATGAATTTCCCTAGTAAGTTTGTTAGCTGGATTATGACTTGTGTGCAGGGAGTATCTTATAGATACTGTATTAGAGGGGTCCCTACTGGAATTTTGAAGGCAAAAATGGGTTTGAGGCAGTGGGATCCTGTCTCACCTCTTCTCTTTGTCATAATTATGGAAATATCTCCATAGATGCCTGCAATTGCTGAGACATGAGCCAAATTTTAATTGGCTTCCCAAATGTGAAAAGGAGAATATCTCCAATATATGTTTTGAAGATGATGTTTTGATATTTACAAGAGGGGACAGAGAATCTGTGAGGCTCATTATGGAGAAATTTCATGCATTTTCTGCTGCTACTGGTTTAAAAGCCAATAATGCAAAGAGTTGTATATAGATGGGAGGAGTGGATGATACTATCAAAGCTCAAATCTTGCAGGATACTGGTTTTAATGAGGGGACTTTGCCTTTTAAATATTTAGGTGTTCCTCTATGCAGCAAAAAGATTACAGTGAGACAGTGCTTACCTTTGGTTGAAAAGATTGTGGGGGAGAATGAAGGTATGGACTACAAAGTTACTAAGTTATTATGGGAGAGCTTAGTTGATTAAGTCTGTCATTTTTTCCACTGCTGGTTATTGGCTACAGATCTTTCCTCTCTCAAGAAGGTCCTCAAACTGAATGAAACACACTACAGGTCTTTTCTTTGGGGAGGGACTGATCAAATCAATCATAAGGCTCCGGTTGCATGGGATAAGGTATGTGATGCAAAAAATGAAGGTGGCCTTAATATAATATCTCTGGTGGACTGGAACAGAGCAACTATACTGAAAATGTTATGGAATCTTTGTCAAAAAAATGACAAGTTATGGATCAGATGGGTACATAGCTACTATATGAAAGGTACTGCGGTTATGGATTATGAATTAAAAGGAGAATGCTCCTGGATCTTGAGGAAAATGCTACAATATAGAGAACAAACTAGTCAACTGGATAATTGGGAGTATGCAAATAGAACAGGGAAATTTAATACTTCTGCAGTTTACCATGAGTTAAGAGGAGTAAAGGAGAAGGTAGACTGGAGAAGATTGTTCTTCTGCAATTTAGCAAGGCCAAGGGCATAGTTTATCACTTGGATGGCTTGCAGGGCCGACCGTGAGATTTAGGGGCCCTGTGCGAAAATTTTAAAAGGGCCCAAGTATTTAAAAAAAAAAAATTATATTTTTGTAAATGGGACACAAGAGGAGTTGAACTCGCAACCTCATAAAACTTAAATCCTTATAACATAAACTCAATCCAATAGAGTACAAAATCTTTCATTAATATTTATGCATCGCAAACAAATATATATGAACAATCCAAAATTTGGGGCCCCTTATTTTCGGAGGCCCTGAGCGGTCGGACAGCCCGCACACCCTCAGGGCCGGACCTGATGGCTTGTCTTGGGAAATTGTACACAAAAGATAGACTGTGTAAATTTGGCCTGTCTGCTGATAGCTCATGTGTCTCCTGTACTAATAATGAGAGTATTGAGCATCTATTCTTTGCCTGTAGCTGCACAAGAATAGTATGGCAAAAACTCTTAGATTGGATGGGGTTTCAGCATACTATCACGGGTTGGACAAAAGAATTAGCTTGGATTTTGAAAGTGATTAAGGGCAAAAGTAGTAGAGCTAAACTGCTAAAAATAGGAATCACTGAAATGGTATATGCAGTTTGGAAGGCTCGGAATATGAAGCTACATCATCTGTTGCCTTTTGGAATTCATATTGTAAAGGAAGTCAAGAGTATCATGAGAGTTAGATCGGCTAACAATCGAACTTTTGTTACTTAAATGCTATGACTTCGGGTAATTGTGTTTGTTACCGTATATAGGTTGGTTGGTAAATATGTGTATAGGTTGGTATAACCGTATAAGTGGCGGTTTGTGTCCCGGTTGGATCTGTATGGTCACCGTTTTGTATTGATTTGTTTGGAATGGTAAACAAGTAAGAGGTTTCGGTTTAAAAAAAAAAAAAAAAAGCATCGAAGGGGCACAAATGCAATTGACAACAGCAGATCTCCCCCGAGACTCTTCCCCGCGACAACCGGGACTCGCTTACTGACATTTGCAGATCTCTCATCACAACGATTCACTGTTGAAAGCTTGAAATTCCGATTGAATCGACTGAAAATTGATATAGATACTAACCGAGAAAGGCAATTGAACGCGATTAAACAGAGATGGCAGCTTTCATGACGGTGTTAGAGTCCGATCTACGGGCTCTCTCCGCGGAGGCTCGCCGCCGTTACCCCGCCGTAAAAGACGCCGCCGAGCATGCAGTACTTAAGGTTCGTTTGTTTATCTCCGAGATTTCCACGTATCGTTCAGTAATTTGGCTGTTATGCTGCTACTTGAATTGCTAGTGTTCAAAATGATGGCGTGTGGTTACAATTGGTAGGGACTTGGTGTGTAATTTGACTGATGATTGAAATTTGTTGTGTAATGCAGCTTAGATCAATGTCGAGTCCTGATGAGATTGCACACAACGATGACATATTGAAGTTATTTGTGATGGCTTGTGAGGTTAGGAATGTTAAGATCAGTGTGATTGGACTGTCATGCCTGCAGAAGCTCATTTCGCACGACGCTGTCGCGCCTTCTGCTCTGGAAGAAATCCTTTCCACGCTCAAGGAAGTAAGTGAACTGGTGAATTGTTTTATGTAAAGTTTGGCATGGCTTAACTTGGATTGATTGATAAACTGTCATGCTAGGTGTGTGTCTGTCATATGCATTTTGCAATGATTCAAAGTGACTATGTTTCTACTGAAGGCCTGAAGCTAGTTCAGTTCTTGCAACTGTGATAATAAATGCTCGTTTTTTTTTCTCTTCCTGTCTCACTCTACCCTGATTGATAAACTGTTATGCTCTTTTTCAGACGCAGTGAAAGTAACTTATAAATTAGACTTTACACAATTACACCCCTGGTGAAGGTTGTCCTTTCATAATTTATTTGTTTGGCAAAAGGGTCTTTGTCAATCATTCGATTTCCCCCACCGAGTTATGTTGTTGGAGAAGAACTTGTTAGACGGTCTAACTATTTGAGGGATGTAACTTAGGAAAATGTACCTGATACACTTGGATGGGAAGTGTTATGGTTCTTCCTAATACTTAAGGTGCATGCAAATCAGGGGAATGTCCCTAACACCAGGGTAGTTGGTGGTGTGGTTACTCCTTAATATTTCAGGGTGTCTAGCCATTAGACCGCCCAAGTCCTGACACAAGTTTTTATCCTACTACTGTTATTTCCTTTAGTTAATCTCCTTGTACCATCTTCTTATTACTTTTTTATTTTTTCACATCTTTTTCAGCACAGTGAGATGGCGGATGAAACAGTTCAACTGAAAACTCTGCAAACTATACTTCTAATATTTCAATCTCGCTTACAGCCTGATAATGAGGTGAGTTATATTAACTGCTCTTTACTACATATATTTACTATGTTACTGTGACATGCTGTCGTATGAATGATATGGATTCTATAGGACCTATAGTCTTGAGCCACTCATGATCTATGGTCCTGAATTTCTGTCCTGGAAGTCTTTGTAGAGATTTGAATTAGATAGCTGTTGAATTTTCCTGTTAAATTGAGTTGATGGGATACCATGGAGTCAATTGACTCAATTCTCATGGACATGGAGGAGTTAAACTGCTCTTCCATTCTGAGACCTGTCAGAGCTAGTTCTATCCGTTCTCTCTTTCCCCTTAGATGGAAAACTTTCACTTTTTTTGTTTTTAAAGTTTGTCACTAGTCTAGCCCAAGCGTGGACCTTTGCTTTCTTTCATGTTGTTAGCATTGTCGTCAGCTAGGTCCTGGAGCATGATATTAAGCATAGTATTAGCACATGAAGTCTGCTACAAACAGCAACTCAGCTAATGTAACCAATACTATTAAAATCGTTTCAAAGATGTTGTTTGGACTATGTAGAAAAATTCAATTGTTCCGGCATCAACCTTAAATACCCTATTCACTAAAGAGAAATGAAAATCAACCTGTTCTTCCACTGTTTCACAGTAAAGGGCGAAACTTGGCTGGTAAGTGCTCCGCGGCTCTTCAATGTAATGGACACTAAGCATATACTATAAGCAGCCTTACCCTTGCATATTTCTGCAAATAGGATCTACAAGTCACTAGTGGAGCAACTTAGCTATCTCCTCCGATGCTCCAATGTACTTTAACCACTCCAACCTGTTCATGCGACCAGTCTGCTCGCAGAAAACTTTGAAATTGAATAGTTATCAATTATGGGCCATTACTGTCATCAAAATTGTGACTTATCCAATTAAAGTCCACTTGTCAGTGTGAGAAAGAGTGATGCAGAATGTTTATTTTGTTACTTCAAAGATTCATCTGAATGGTTGAAGGGGAGTCACGAAAGATGATTTTATATTGACGTAACAATAGATCCCTTCATATTCCTGTAGAGAGGGAACCGAATCAAGGATGCTTTCAACCCGGACTGGAAGATTTTGAGGAATTTCTTTGGTTTGCTACTTTATTGGTTTAATGGGGCTGCTGTTCATCCCTTACCTGATAACACTAGCCTTCTTTCTTTTTTGTCTGACTTGTTGTAGTACACTCCCCGTGTTCTTTGGCTTTTTTAATAAAACTTTCTTTATTACCTTTCAAAGAAAAGGGAATCTGGAGTTGTATCTACAAAAAAACTGTTGCATTTGAAAAAATCATAAAAAATTCTCTACCTCTCAGGATGCATGCTGTTTCTGATGTGTTGTAGTCCAAAACTAGTATGTGGGCAAGTACATCAAGTGTCTAATGTTTATGCCAACAAGGTGATACATCAATCTTAAAATCATTGAATGCCCATGACCTACCTAAAACATGAATTTTCACTTCCTACACCAAATGCCCTGAGAATCGATTAAGTTGGGTTAGACATGGTTTCTTCAAGAAGATGATATAAAGACAATATAGAGCATCCGTGGAGGGCAGATAACTGTTCTAGAAAAGAGGGGTTTGTATAAGTGATTCATCCCCTGTGGTGCACTATATGCTGTACGTGTTATCTTTCAATGTTTGTGTGTCTCAAAGGTTTTCTAATACCATGCATATTTCTTCTTTCACCATTTTGGTGGTAGTGGACTTGCGGTTTTACCAGCCTAAGGGCCAAGGTGGCATTTTAGTGAGTTACCAACATTTTATCATGTAACAATATCCCATCGCTCTTTTTCAGGGGTTCTGAGTTTTCTTTGTGATTTGCATTGATGATAAACGTGCTGTATAATTCTTTCTTTTTTATTACTAGATACTGAGATTACCTATCAAGAAAAAAAGATGTTATGCTTTGACAATAGGGGACTGGAATTGACTTAAGTGGTCTTACCTTGCTACATCAAGTACTGTATAACTCTGCACATACTTGACCTATTTACAAGTTTGTTGAATTTGTTTAAGCATTAGATGGGTTAGACTGAAAGGTCTTCATTAGGTTGGCCATTGGCTGCATCTGTTTTTTTTTTCCTCCTTCAAACTTCACATGAATTTTCTCATAATAAATATCATGTACTTCTCTGTTACTAACAATTAAAAATAAGTATAAATATCTTAGTTTAGTCTAATATCTTAATTTAGTGCATAGGTAGTTTCAGCCTGGTGCTTGTGTACTCTTTTCATTATTCTCAAGTGCATTATGTATTAAAATGTCTTTTTGGCAGGCAAACATGGCTCATGCTCTTGGTATCTGTCTCCAGCTCCTGGAAAATAGTAGGTCATCTGACAGTGTGCGGAAGTAAGTAGTTTTAAATTGTAACATATGTCAAGCCTTTTCCTTTCTGCTGCCGCTACCCATTTCATCTTTTTATTCTGCTGACTAGTGATTGCTGAATGTGCATGTCAACAATTTCCCTTATCAATTTCTTTGTGATATTATCCAGTACGGCTGCAGCAACCTTCAGACAAGCAGTAGCCTTGATATTTGATCATGTTATTCGTGGGGAGGAATTGCCTGCAGGAAGGTTTGGCTCTGGAGGATACATTTCTCGAACAAATTCTGTTACAAGTGATGTTAATCGAAACATAAATCGCCTAGAGTATGTTGATTTATTCTTTTACTCTACTGCTTCTAGCTTGTAACAATAAGTATTGCAACGCTTGCCTTTGTTGTGATTGTGATTTTAAATATTTATGGCTGTGATGAACAATGACCCTTTGCTGTTTTTGAGTCTTCTTACGTATCTGACTGAAACTGGCTTTCACATAATTCATTAGCTGGTCAATATCTATAGTTCCTAAACAGAGTACTTAAACCTTGCACGAGCAGGTCACTGGAGCTTGATGTTATTTCTGGAGGGACGTCACTTACAAGAGACACCCTTACAAAATCTGGGAAGCTTGGGCTTTGCTTGCTTGAGGACTTGACAACTCTTGCTGCAGGTGGATCTGTATGTGCCAGATTTAAATTGACAAACTTCCTTTTTTCGTTAGCCTAATCAACGTCTATTATCTTGAATTAAACAGCGAAATTTGTTTATTCAAATCAATGTTGTAAATCATAAACTAGCAGTGAATCTGATTCTGCTGCTTGTTTATTTTCAGGCTATTTGGTTACATGTTAGTTCCTTGCAGCGGTCTTTCGCACTTGACTTACTCGAGTAAGGAACTTATCCCTAACAGTTTACTCTCTTTTCTATTTAAATTCCTCAATCTTTACGTATTCCTTTCTCGACCATTTTAATAGATTCTTTACGTTTCCTTTTTTGGCAAACTTTATCTCCCACATTTATTTGTGGTTCCTACCACCAAAACAAAAAACACAAGCACCTCCTAAAAAACCGTTGGAATGCAAAAGCAAACGTAAAGAACTCAAAGAAATGGAGGGAGTATATTCTCACTCTGTAATTCTTTACAGTGAAAATCTAGCTTAAGCGAGTAATTGTTTCTATATATGTATTGAATCTTTAATATGAGTATGTTCGCATGCGCTAATGTAGGTGTGTTTCTACATAAGCATGTACATACACATATATGCACACAAACATATTTTTGCATATATATAAGCCTTCCTTCATGATTTTGATATTATGTCCTGATATGCAATAAAACATTTCAGAGGTTATGTGTATAATCTTTTGAAGATAATTATGAATATTGAATAATTCTTGATTGCTATTTTCTCATGTCAATCAATCAGGTTCATAATATCTAATTATGTGGTACTCTTCAGAACATTGATTCCCTTCGAACAGGTACATCATGAATTATGTTGGAATGGAACATTTGAATTTCTGTGCAGTACTTTTTCTTGGTCTAATAGATTATTGAAAACAACAGGTTCTGCGTCGCCAAATATGTTCGCTTCTCATGACATCACTTCGTACGAACTCTGAGGTGTTGT
>JAQRGC012309000.1:0-10110 GCA_028659135.1 Plantago lanceolata | reverse complement strand
GTTGCAGGTGATGTCACAGAGTACATGAGGCCGATAGCATATGACCTGGTAAGGGTGACGTCGTTAATCGAGAGGATGTCTACTCGGTTGAGTTCCTCAATACCATCAAGGCGTTCCATCTCCCAAATCATTGCATCAGGCTTAAGGAGGGATGTCCCATCAAGCTGCTGCGGAACATTGATTAGTTCGTTGAATTCTGTAATGAGACCAGGTTGATTGTTACCAAATTGTCCACGCATATTATAGAGGCCAAGATGATATATGGGAAGAAAACAGGCTCGACGGTGTACATACCGCGTATGCTTCTTTCACCCTCTGACATCACCAAGTTCGCTATTAGATTTCCGCGGAGACAGTTCCCTATTGCCGTCAGCTATGCCATGACCATCAACAAGAGATAGGGTCATTCGTTAGTTATAGTTGGACTCTACAAATCATGTCTTCAGCCATGGACAGTTATATGTGACGTTCTCCCATGTGACGAGTAAGAAAGGTCTTAAGGTCTTAGTTCTCGAGAAAGAAGGACGCCCCATTGGCAAACCACCAATGTCGTGCACAAAGAGGTCATATATAACCTTTAATGCAATTGTTTTGAATTTTAGAAATTTTTGTACTATATATAATACATTTGAGTTTGTCTTTATTTTTCTTCTTTTTTATCTTTTTTTTTCTCTTCTTTTCCTTCTTTTTTCCTCCCTTCCTACATCCAAGCCGTGGCATCGCCACGGGTCTCAAACTAGTTTCAATTAAAACAAAACTACTAATTAAACTATTTAAACTAACTCCAACCAAATCTCACCAATCCCCATAAAACATTCTATTTTTTAACTACCTTAATTAAAACATTCTCTTACAACTCCTTACACACACTTATAATTACCCCTACCATTCTATACAATACACTCTACCAAAACCCCAAACACAAACTCAATTTTCACACAATACACCTTACAAAATTTTTACTATTCATGGTTTGTTGCTACAGTTAAAAAACCACAAACCCAGTTACAATCCAAACACTCCGGTTATACTTTCATCTAGGATTTTCAAAATGCAAATGTCACATTATACACAGTACTTCAAAACCTCAAATAAAATTCAATCATATCGATTTCAACCAGGAAAGTTTTCGAAATTGATACATAAACAGAACAGATCCTCCAAGTATCACGTCATTTATGATTTATGAACAATTTCCGAAAACAAGTTAAACGAATTCGTAATTCGTATATCGTAAATATTCTACTATTTTGCAAGAAAAGTAGACCTACATTGTTGTTACTGATAGAACCAAGATACTCTAATGCCTTCAATCCACTTTCTGTTGTTGTCACTGCCAAGAATTACAAAACGAAAAGACCTTTAACACATAACACATGTACAATTTGAATGTAACTTTGAGAAATTAGTACTACCAACCTTTGCAGGAAGATTGTCATCAACAGCCAACACATGGGGATTTCTTCACCATGGTGATTCTTAACATCAGAACCATTTCACACTCAAAACTATAATACATGATCAACTAAGAGGTTACAAGTACCTTGCAACCAGTCTAGAAGATGATGTCGACGCTGGTGTAAAGATTGGAATCCTCCAAAAGGAACTTGCAAATGCAAAGAAAAAGATGAGTCCTGGAGATCAGTATTGAAACAGAATATTGATGAAGTGAGTTGTTTGCTGAAAAAGTATGAGCGTGATACCAAAAGTGAACAACAACAAGTGCAGTGTGCAACCTTATATGTGCTAAAAAGCTAAATGAATGAAGCCTGGTAGAGAGCAAGGAACTCCAAACTCTTGGACTTTCACTTAGACATTTCATCGAACAGGTAGAAAGTAGCAAAAACTCTTAGACATTTCATCGACCTACAACTCTATGGACTGGCAGAACCGTAATTGGCAAGGTATGTGGTCCCTCATCTCCGCTCCCTGCCTCCATCACCAACTTCCTCCGCTCCATCATCACCTTCCCATACAGTCCGGCTGAGATCTGAGTCTTTGTCAATGTCAATGGATTTTAACAAAAATTATATCCATTTGAAGCTGGGACTGAGATGATTAAATTGATTTAATTAGAATGAAGAATGGAGTGAAGATGGGTGTCGAGAAAATGAAGAATAGATCGGAGGTGGTTCTGAAAGGACAGTGATAAATTTATCGTTGAAGAAGAAAGTACTTGAACAGAAGAAAAGAAGGAAAGTGAGTAACACGTGGGTTTCTGATTGGCTAATAGCTTTGAAATTGAGAAAAATTCGGTGGGCTCCATGCGCCATTTTGTCTCTTATAATAAAGTGGTAATACTAGTATTACATTACATCACAGTTTTATAATGGCCAAATTCTATGGCCATACAACAAGTTTCACTTAAAAGGTTTAAAATCACACACTATTCATAATAGGCATAAATTATTGCTAATTTGCATGATTAATTGCCAACTTGCTAATTAAAACTGCAGAAATAATTGCAAGCTTTCTTACAAAATTGCTAATATATATATATTTAGTACTCTTGTTAGAGTTATTCCTCTCCTTGTGTGCTGATCCTGTTGTTTTATCTTGCAGAGTTCTGGTTCAAGAAAGCTATGTCGAAATCCAGGGAGCAACAGCGTGCGATGATGAGAAAGCAACTAGCTGAAAAGGATTCCGGAATCCGAATCAAAATCTATGAGCCTTCAACGTTCTTCAACATGGACGATCCGAAGAACCTGGCTGTCTTTGAAGAACAAAATAAGTAAAGGGCCAAGAATGGTCTCCAGCTGTTGGAGATGCCGGTTCCTACAACCGGTTATGACAAGGACTACTTGAAAGAGAAGAAGAATGCGAAGAAGAGGAATAAGAGGGGGCAGTCGGATGCTGGTCCTAGCGCTGATGTACCGAAGCCTAAGAAGTCCAAGAGAGATGCTCCTGTGGCCCCCAAGCCGCCGAAGATCCCTGGTGTCGGCACTAGTGTTGATTCTATCCCAGCTAGTCAAGTCCCTTTTGACCCTGTCGATGAGAGGATTGAAGTTGAAGATATCCCTCATGCTACTGACTTGTCGCAACATGAGGTTGACATTGTTGTTGACACCTCCCCACTGGTGAGGAGAAGTAGAACACGGAGGTCTGTGTTTTCTACCGGGCAAGGTTCTCGACAGCCAGCCCTAGAGGGCGTTCCTGGTTCTCAACCAGTGACTCTGGATGAATCTCTTAAAAATTTCCAAGAGAGGGTCAGTGGTTTGGTAATGCTTCGAGATCCGAATTTCGAAATGTCGGAGGAGGATAAGGAAAATGAGCAAGTTTCTCGGGATAGTGATATTCTGGAACTGCAAACGAAGGGTGAACTCGAGCGTCTTGCCGATGTCGCATCCCGTTTCAACAAGGTAGAAAACCAAAGTCTCACGATATGTTGTGAAAACCTTATATTGGTAATATTTTAACTAACCCTTATATAATCTTTTGTGTAGTTGGGCCAGTCGATAAGTGCTTGTCAGAGAGTGGCTACCGAGAGGGCATTGATGGAGAAGGAATGCACTCGTTTGAACGCTGAGTGTGCTGAGCTACAAGAAAGCTCCACAAAGTGGAAGGCCTTGTATGAGAGTGCTATTGATGATGCTAGGAAGGTGAAGGAGACTAACGAGGCCAACACCAAGAGGATCGAAGCTGAATTGGTGAAGTATAAGGGCTTCAAGGAAGAGAATTCGTGACTGAAGGTTGAGAATCAGAGAATTTCATCTGTTGAACAGGAGCTGGCTAAAGTAAAAGCCGAGCTCGCTGAGTGCCAAGGTGCCAAGGCCGAGTTGGCTAAATATCAGTCTATCGAAGAGGAGTTAAGGAAAGCCAAGGAAGCTCTCGTGAAGTACTGTGAAGAGCGGAATCAAGCTCTTGCATCCCTTCAGAAGTCTAAGGATGTGGTCAAGATCCAGAGGCTCTCCCATGCCCATGCCATCGAGTCTGTGATGAAATTCAAGGATGAAATACTTAGCAGCATGGGTAGGGACCGGCTACGTGCCGCTCGCGACTTCCTCAAAAGCGCTTCCTATGAGTATCAGAAGAGTATAGACTATGACACTGCTCGATTTCAGGGGTTTCAAACCGCAATCGATCAGTTGGTGAATGCAGGTGCTCTGTCGAAGGACTATCCTCTCGAGCAGAAGGGAATCGATGCACTGAAATCTGGTGACGGAGGAGTGGACCCTCGGATTCTGGATGTGCCCAACAACGTTCTTTGCAAGGATGAATTTGTTAGTGTTGTCACATCCGAGAATGGAGATTTTAAATTCGAGTGTGGTGGTCCTTACTTGCCGAAATGGACCGGCGAACTCTTGGTTTCGTATCAGATGGCTCCTTTCAGAGAGTTCGAAGAGCTCAATAAGAAATGGATGACTACTCCTTATCCAATCGTGAAATCCAAAGAGGATTACAACCTGTTCGAGACCTGGAAGGGTTTTGAGGCTGATCGTATCGAAGATGAGGCTAACAAGGCGCGAAATGCAGGTGAGTCGGAGAACCAAGCCGATTCCTTTGATATCAGCCAACTGTTGTCAGGTCCTATTGCACCCGACTGGGTCCAATTCTCAAGGGTCGACTGGAGTAAATATGCCGAGTCCGAAGACAAAGAGTATCGAGAGCGAATGGCAAGGAGGAATGCTGGTGCCGATACCAAATCTGAAGAATCTGTTGAGGAGGTCCCCAATCCGAAAAACCAAGACGAAACAGGAAAAAAGTCCAACCCTGTCGAACAGGTGAACACTTCTTCCCCATCCGGGAGCCGTACCCGCTGATCGAATAGTGTAGGATCCGGGGTATGCCCCGTGATGTTTCTGTAATACATCTTTTGTTCATTCGTTCTGTAAACTTGACAATTATAACTATTTTCAATGTAGCATCTTAACTCTCGGCTCATTGCCTACTATTTCTCTTTTAAGCATGAAACTTTGTTTAAGTAATTATCGCTCGATTCCTTTGGTAGGAACAAGAAATTCCTCCAAGTCAAAATAGGTCGGAGAGTAGTGGTCCCGAGGTTATCGCCTCCCTTCGAGCTGACATAGAATTACTAAAGGTCAATCTGAATCAAGTCATCTCAGCCAACGAAGAGCAGTGTCTCGTGTATGGTGACCTGGTGAACTTCTTGTTCGGATTCAAGGACTTTTTCTTTAATCGGTTGTTGACAACTCGAGAAGAAACTGTAAAAGACTTCCTTGCTAGTGATTCTTACGAGTATCTTCAAAGCTTAACTCATGACGCAGCTCGAGCGGTGGGATTTTACTCTGCAATCGGTCAACTTCGGAAAGCTGGTTTACTCAACGATGACATTGATCTCGAGGAGCATGGCATTTGGTTGTTCAACACGAGAGATGGCCTCATTGATCTGACCAGCCCTTGTGTAGGCGATGAGGCACTTGAGAAAGACGAATTCGTGTCGTTGGTCAGGCCTGAATCAGAGAGCTTTGTCCATCAACATGGAGGTCCCTTTCTACCTCATTGGGCCGGCTAATTGATGTCTGTATATTACTGGTGGCCTTTTGCTACACATCTCGAAGATAACAAGGAATGGCTCAAACTCCCTGGTCCATGTCTTGGATTCCCGCATGGTTGGACTCCTTTCGATGAGATCAACCAATCAATTGAGAAAGAGTTGGACAAGATTATGACTCCACAGAAGCTAGACTCACACGAAGTGAGGATCCATCAACCTCCACGCCCATAAGGCCGAGACCCATGCGTCGATTTCCAACTCTATCTTTTGAAGATGTGTGAAGATTCCTTAGCTTTGTAGCAATGATTGTATACTTGCTTTTTGACTTTTTGTAACACAAACTTTCTGTAAGTCAATTCTGATCATTTGAATAAGTCCTTGAATAAAATCTCGTTTTTGTCATGTCACTTTAGTTGTCGTAACTAAGACAAATTGAGAAGTCGAATAGTTGTCGTAACTAAGACAAAATGAGAAGTCGAATAGTTGTCGTAACTAAGACAAAATGAGAAGTCGAATAGTTGTCGTAACTAAGACAAAATGAGAAGTCGAATAGTTGTTGTAACTAAGACAAAATGAGAGGTCAAATAGTTGTCGTAACTAAGACAAAATGAGAAGTCGAATAGTTGTCGTAACTAAGACAAAATGAGAGGTCGAATAGTTGTCGTAACTAAGACAAAAATGAGAAGTCGAATAGTTGTCGTAACTAAGACAAAATGATAGGTCGAATAGTTTTCGTAACTAAGACAAAATGAGAGGTCGAATAGTTGTCGTAACTAAGACAAAATGAGAAGTCGAATAGTTGTCGTAACTAAGACAAAATGAGAAGTCGAATAGTTGTCGTAACTAAGACAAAAATGAGAAGTCGAATAGTTGTCGTAACTAAGACAAAATGATAGGTCGAATAGTTGTCGTAACTAAGACAAAATGAGAGGTCGAATAGTTGTCGTAACTAAGACAAAATGACAGCCTTTGCATTCATAAAAATGTGTAAGTAGTTACAGAGTATGAGCACGGTGAATGTAGACTTTCTGCCAAAAATGATCTCTAGTTGTCCCTGTCGGAGGGATCAACTGTTGTAACCTGATAGCTACCCCTGACGGAGGGGTGTCTCGAAGTTACTCGATTGGTGTCCCTGTCGGAGGGGTTTTCTAACTGAACAAGATGTGTCCCTGACGGAGGGAGCACTTGCCGCGTCCTGACGGAGGAGGCATTCAGTATTTCTCGAGTCAAGACCCTTGGGAGTCCAAATCTACACATGATGTTTTTCCATATGAAGTCGAATATGGTGTCTTCATCTATCTTCGAGACTGCCTCTACTTCGACCCATTTTGAGAAATGTTCCACTGCGACAAGTATCCACTTCTTCTGCTCGGATCCTTTCGGTAGCTGTCCAACAATATCCAAGCCCCATATGTCGAATGGACACGGAACTTCTGATGGTATCATGTCCCTCGACGGCTTCCTCGAAGTCCTTGCATAATACTGGCACTCGGAACACTGCATCGAGTAATTGACCGCATCTTGGACCAACGTAGGCCAATAATACCCCTGTCGAAGGATCTTCTGTGCAAGGCTCCTTCCACCTGAATGGTTTGCACAACTGCCTTCATGTATTTCTCGCATGATGGCTTTCGCTTCTGTCGGGTTTAAGCAACGCAGGTGCATTCCTTCCCAAGAGAGCTTGTAAAGGTCTTCCCCTACCATGAAGTATCTCTGCGATCGATGCTTGATCCTTCTTGCTGCTACCGGGTCCTCTGGTAGCTTCCCAAAAGCTATGTATGCTATTATGTCCCTCATCCAATGGGGATCCTCTTTTATGGACATCAAACTTGGACTCGGATTCAACAATGATGGAAGATTCATTGTCATTTAAATCACATTTCTCGTGTTGATTGTCCCAGTAGTCGAGGCCAATCTGGCGAGTGCATCTGCTCTTTCATTCAGCTCTCGTCCTATGTTCAATAATTCAAAGAACTCGAAATCCTTGACTCTCTCCTTTAACATCTTGAGGTAGTGAATCATATTTTCCCCTTTCGCTGTATAGGTTCCCGAAGAGTGGGACTCGACCAGCTGAGAGTCGGTATAAGCCCGAATTCTCTTGGCTTGCAAAGATTTTGCCATCTTCATTCAGATCAAAAAGGCCTCATATTCTGCTTCATTGTTCGTGACCTTGAACGCCAATGTGATAGAATAATCCAATTTTGCACCTGATGGACTCTTGAGATGGATTCCAATTCCTTCATTCCGACTCGTGGCCGAGCCGTCTACTTCGAGTGTCCACAGTTCCATGTCATCATTCGTTTCCTTTGTCTCGATAGCCGACTGATCGACTTCCATAGAATCAATAGCCATGATTGATGACCTTCTTTCTGCATCTTCTTCTGAAATTGGATTGTCCCTATCTGTGGGAAACTCCACAAGAAAATCTGCTATTGCTTAAGCTTTGATCGCAGTCGGTCCCTGGAAGTCGATGTCATGATCACTCAACTCGATAGCCCACTTCGCTAATCTTCCACACACTTCAGGCCGATTTAGAACTAGATTCAACGGTTGAGAGGTAATCACAATCACTTTGTAAGCTCGAAAGTAAGGCTTTAGTTTCCTCAAGGTATGGACCAAAGCTAGAGCTAATCTCTCCATCTTCTGGTATCGAGTCTCAGCCGAATGCAGGGCCTTGCTCACATAATATATAGGTAGGCGATCCTTCCCTTTTATTCTCACAAGCACCGAGCTAACTGCTTCGTCCATTGCAGCCAAGTAAAGGTAGAGAGGTTCTCCTTCGACTGGCTTTGATAGAAGGGGAGGCGACAGCAAATAATTCTTCAAATCACTTAGTGCTTGCGTACACTCTTCTGTCCAATGGAAGTCTTTATTCTTCTGCTGGCCTTTTTCACTTTTCCTAAGTAGTCGAAAAAAGGGTAGGTTTCTCTCCGCCGACCTGGAAATAAAGCGACTTAAAGAGATAATCTTTCCAATTAGCTTCTGAACACCATTCATGGTCTTCGGGATCTCTAGGTCTTGAACCGCCTTGATTTTGTTGGGATTTGCCTCGATTCCCCTTTCGGTTACCATGTACCCGAGGAACTTCCCTCCTTTGACGCCAAAAGTACACTTCGATGGATTCAACTTCATGCCATATTTTCTTAGGATGTCGAAACACCGTGTCAAGTGGGCTACATGGTCAACCTCTTTCTTGCTTTTGACCAACATATCGTCGACATAAACTTCCATCGTCTTCCCGATTTCTTCCTTGAACATCTTGTTCATCAACCTTTGGTATGTTGCTCCCGCGTTCATGAGACCGAAAGGCATGACGTTAAAGCAATATACACTACCCGCGGCGAAGAATGCCGTTTTGGGTATGTCTTCGGGTGCCATCCTTATCTGATAAAAACCCTAATATGCATCCATGAAACTCAATAGAGCACATTCCGTTGTGGAGTCGACCAATAGGTCGATCCTGGGTAAGGGGTATGGATCTCGAGGGTAGTGTTTATTTAGTCGTGTGAAATCATTACACATGCGCCACTTTCCATTTCCTTTGCTTACAAGAACCACATTGCACACGAAATCAGAATACTGGACCTCTCGAATGTGACCTGCTTTTTGGAGCCGATCTATCTCGGCTTTAATTATCTCGGTTTCCTTAGCTCCAAAAATCTCTCTTTCGTTGGCATATACGCCGCACTTGAGGATCCACATTAAGTCGATGCACAGCTACCTTAGGATCAATTCCTACTAGATCATCGGTGCTCCAGGCGAACACATCCACATTGGCTCTTAAGAAGTTGACGATCTCTTTTTCGACCTCTGGATCCATTTCTGTCCCAATCCTCGTCGTCTTTCCCGAATTCCCTGGGATTAGTTCTATCTCTTTCGTCATCTCTGTCGGCTCGATCCGGTTCTCTTGAAGGAACTTCTCTCTAGGTGTCGGGGCACAAGGTATCGACGGGATAACCTTGTACTCCTCGGACTCCATTTTCTTGGAAGTCATTGCGACCCTTAAGGCCTTCTTTCGAGAGGATCGGTTCTTACATAGTGACGGACTCAACTTTCGACGTTTCCTCTTTGGTTCACCAATAGCGAACACAGTATTCCTTGGGTGGTCGGCTCCCATAGCCTTTTCAATTGCTAGACGGGGAGGATTCAAGTGTTTTGCAGACAGAGAGTAACACTCCCAGGCCTGCCTTCGATCTCCGATTTCCTATCCCACTCCCCTTTCGGTAGGGAACTTAATTCTGTTATGTAAGGTCGAAGAGACTGCCTTGAACTGATTTAGTGCAGGTCTCCCTAAGATTGCATTGTACTCGAAGGGCATGTCGACCACGAGGAATGATACCTGTCGAGTTGTTCTATACGGGTTTGTCCCCAATGACACGGTAAGAGAGACTCGGCCAATAGAACGAACCTCTGTGCCGCCGAATCCTACTAAAGGAGTGATAACCTCTCGTAACCCCCTTGTGTCTATGTTCATCAGGTTGAGTGTTTTCGTGAAGATGACGTTCGAAGAACTTCCAGTATCAATTAGAACTTTTTCCACTCGGTAAGTTGCGATGTCGGATGCAATGACCAGTGGCACATCAGGGTCTTCTAGGTCTCCTCCTCCGACAGTTGCAGCCGGGATCTCACTATCATCGAATGCTATGACGTTTTGT
>JAQRGC012308979.1:0-13499 GCA_028659135.1 Plantago lanceolata | reverse complement strand
TGAAAAAGTTTGTAAAGGTTAACGTGTATTTTGACATTAATATAAGATTCATGTGTAACTTTAAAAAGGGAGAAAAGGTTTATGTGTGAAATAAAAATTTTCCATAAAATTATACTCCTTCATCAATGTGCCAAAAATCCAGAAAAATCCTGGAAAACATGATTTTGCTGAGACCCAGCGGGTTTTAACTTCAGTGCGTTTGCCGGGAGTCGAACCCGGGTCTATTGCTTGGAAGGCAATTATCCTAACCGTTGGACTACAAACGCAATATGCCCTTTTGGTTTGATACATTTTAAAAATAACGATAATCTAATTCTATTGAAAATTCTATTTTAATTAGTCTTGCAAGTATAACCCACCCAAGTTCGGGGAGAATCAGGTAATAACAGAAGATCCTATATTCGAATTTCGAATCATGAAACAACACAATTTTGGAGCCGCAGGGAAAAATTAATACAATGGTTACATCTACTGCTACGACAAGAAGTTGGTCTGATCTTCTACCGGAGCTTCTTGACATCATAACAAGAAAAATCCAGTTTGTAAGAGATTTCTGTACTTTCCGTTCCGTTTGCTCCTCCTGGCATTCTGCTGCACCCTATGCTAACTTTGACGGAACGCGTCAATTCCCCTGGCTACTTAAACTACCAAAGAATTACTGCTTAGGTTGGAAAGGATGGATTCTTGCGGTTGATGGATCATCAGGGGATATGAAACTTCGTCATGCTATTTTACAGGATAAAACAATATGTGTTCCATCAATAAAATCACGGGATAATATTAGTAACAAAGAAATTATCATCTCATCCGTTCAGAAGGCAGCTCTATCATCTAACCCGTTCACTACACCTTCTGATTTCACATTGTTGGTACTTTACCGGCCCCAAAAGAGTAGTGTTCGGAATCAAATTGCCTTATGGAGGCCCACTGATACCGAATTCAGGGAGCCTCCTAAGGCAGGATATACACTAAGTTTTAACATACCATCCGTTCATGATGTAATATTCTATAAGGGTTCGTTTTATGCAGTTACTTGTGTTGGTGTGATAGTGCAGATTGGTGATGATGGAGCAGCTGGATATTCGTATAAAATTGTCGGAAGCGGACCTGTTAGATGGCCAGGAATGCAAAAAGAAACAGATTATTATTATTATCATTATTATCTGGTTGAGTTAGATGGCCGATTATTAGTACTGGCACGCCGCGATACAGCTGAATTCAGATGCAATACCATTGTTGGTGAGGCCATTTTTCGTGTGTTTGTGGTTTTGGATAGCAATGAAGCTGTTTTGGATAGCAATGAAGCACTGGAGGAGATGCACGACTTAGGAGACGCAGCGATATTTGTTGGGAGGAATACTTCGTTCTCGGTGAATAAAGCCTCTGAGATTCCAGATTGTGAGCCTAATTGTGTATACGCGACTAATCATGGAACGCATTCTAATAGTTTTCTTGAAGGTATAGAAGGGCAAGTAAGGGCATATAACTTGAAGGATCACAAGACTGTGTATCGAGAGTTTGTTGATGGCAAACCACCATTACTATGGGTTATGCCTACATTTACCTAGCTAGTTATTAGTTTTCTGCTCTTCTATCGTTCTTCTTTGTAATTCTTTTGCTTTTCGTATGTTCGGTTTGAATTTAATCGTACGTACACACATTGAAGAACATCAATGTTGCAGAAAAAAAAGAACAGTAAGCAAAACTGCAAAAGAGTTGAATCAGTTTATCAACAAATTGATCTATGAAACACATGACTTGGGGGCCCAAATATACCAAGAGAAACCGACGTGTCAATCACTACAACACAGAACAATACGACGACACGCATTGCATTCATACACGGACTGCTATAAAACATCAGCTATTCCCCACGACTAATCTCCTCACACAAAAACAAATGTATCAACGTGTAAACTATCAAAACTTCATCTCTACTCTGACTTATATGGCTCCCATTCGTATACCAGCATCACGACTCTGAGGCAGGAAACGTTCATCAGCTTTTGAGTAGCTCACATAAAATAGTTCAGACAGTATCCCGGTAAAGACAACAAATGCTGCGCCTGCTCCAAAGACTCCTCTCCTCAAGGTTTCACAGGAAGGAGGATGCGCTGATATATAGGTCCGGTACTTGGTGTGATATGCATTTCTTACCGACCCAGCAAGTAAGCACGCCTCAGAAATGAAAAATGCCAACCTGTGTATCAATAACTCGTAACGTTGAAGTGAAATAGAGTTTTATCACTGAAGTGCGATTCCGTGCATTTCCTTTAATATGCAATGCAACAAAAAAAGCATAGGAAATATTTTCAAGAAATCACATTCGACTCAGATGTGAATATACCAGCAAGTGATGAACAACACAACAGCCCATGTCCTTGAACGACCTGGTGAGAGAGCCCTACCACAGCACAAGCATCGACTAGCCACCATTACTAGCAGTTGACTAGCCAAAAGGAAGAAGAAAGCCCCCACGCCTAAGCCAGTGGCTATGTCAGAATCATACTGACAATACCTAGAACCAGCCTGTATAACAGTCCGGGCCTACAAGTAGCGAAGAATTAAATCAGGCATTAGAGAAAAGGCTAATTGCTTAATGAAGATCCACATATAAGCAATGTGAAGAGACTCGTTAGGATACTAACACCAGAAACGAAAAACCATACTATACTAATGCTAGATGTGTTTAAACTTTAAACCAGGCTAATTTCAGCCAGTGCTTCAAAGTGGTTACACAGCAATTACGAAATGATCATCACATATCCTGACTCAACAAACAGGTGGTCTCGCTAGGGATTCAATCACATTATAGCAATATACGTCGAAAGGTGTTGGTAATAGAATGAACTGGCGCATATAGGAGGTCCTAGAAAACTGAAACTCAGGTGGCCTCGAAATGTATCTTGTTCCGGTAGCATTAAAAGGTATCCAAAATTTTCGAGCTACACGGAACACATCACAGTCCCCGTGCCTAATTTTATAGTTCAACTTGATACCAAGGGAATTAAGACACACAGAAGTTAGCTAGGTGATCCAATTTTAAATCACCAAATCGAGTGGAGTATCGATTTGAGGTGTAGTTTGTTTGTTAGTAGCAAAGACAATAATAATAAGAAATGAGTAAAATGATGAGATCTAAAGTAGTTAGTGAGGGGAGGGCAACAAGAGAACAAATTATGCGAAGCTCAGCTCAACACAAGCAAGTGACCAACCATTATCATATCCAAACTGCAGAGACACATATATACACAGCTAATTAATTGAAACAGCATAGTTGAAGAAAACGGAGAGAACTCACAGAAGACCTCCTCTGTTCAGCAGCAACAGCGAGACCAAAAGCAATCAAATCGAAGACGAAAACAACCACCAGTAACAATGCAGAACCCATTACAACTACAACCAAACCAACTACTTTACTCTCTCTCTCTCTCTCTCTGGGTTCAAATCAAAATCAAAAATCAGTACAACAGAAACGTAGTAGAAGAAGAAGAAGAAGAAAGGGAATATAATCGCTTGCTTATATAAAACGCAATTAAAATCAAACTAAACGCAGTGAAGAAATAATGATACTTGGTTTTTTTTTTTTTTCCTAGTCTTTTTCGCGTGTTAAAGGAGAACTGAGTAAGAAAGCAACTCTCTGTGAAGGAATCGTTTTGGCAAAACTTTATCTCAAACAAAGCTGCTTACAACTAAGTAGCGTATTATGCTTTTCTTTTGCTTTTTATATTTTACTACTACTACTACTACTAATTAATTTATCTTATAAAACTTTCAAACTTTTAGTTATAGTCTGTGTGTGTACTGTGTTGTTGAGTAGAGTAGTGTTTTTATTAATTTAAACTCTCGGAAATTTTAGAGCGTTGTATTGAAGTATTCACTCCCTCTTAGATGGTGACGTATTCATCACATCCTATCCTGACTAATTGTACGCTAACTTTATCGATATGAGTAAGGGTTTTAATTTTTCAGAACTGCTGTGCGTGACTAATTGTACTCACGTTTGTAGTGTTATTAGCCACAAGCTAACATCTGTAAAAGGTGAAGAATTAAAGAGTTCGAAAGAAAGTAGCAGAACTTGTGATGGTTTCTTTTACCAACACTTTGTATTCACGTGTAACGCACCACTTGTAGTTGCAGGTATGGGGTGTAGAGGACAGGATTTTCAATTATCTTTAAATTAGTACCCAAATGAGATAACATTTGTGCCTGTCAAACAAATGGATTTTTCTTCAGTTTGAAGAAGAAAGAGTACAAGTAGAGAAGATTAACTGTTTGTAAATAATATTTACAAAAATTGCATGCAGCAGATTGGATTTCGAATATAACTTGTAGCTAAATCCTTAGAATCAAAATGAACCTATACCAAGATGACAAATCATCCCTATAATCCATCAAAGTTCATGCAAATCTTTCATCATCGTCATCGTCTTCGTTTTAGAGCGGAGCATAGATTGTTCCAATGATTTTCCTATGATCGAGATCAGAAATCGTTGATAAATGACATGTAAACAAGAGTTTGGTCAAGAATCTCTACAGCAGAGAACGACAATTAAGCTAAAGAAGAAGAAAGACGGATTTATAGAAAGAAAATGGTTAACTTGGATTATGTATCACAGAAGCAGAAACACAGCCACTCCCTTCAACAGTGTAAAATGTAATCACTTGCAAAAAATATAGAAGCTGCTAATCAGGCACCACTCATCAAACACAACATACACGCAGGGGGTGGGTCATATACCAACTAGCAACAGTTATCATCCCTATGTTTCAGCTAAAATAAGCTCAGAGTAGCAAATTCAGCCACTCTGTTTTCAGATAGTGGTAGTAAGGGAAGATGAAGCCATCAGCTTCATACTGTGCACTCATACATCATGATAACATAAGAAAAAGAACATGAAGCATCAAAGAATATGTGGCGGAAACTGGAAAGTAAACTGTCTTAAGGTTCTGGCTTCTGCAAGTAGCAACCTGTTTAAGATAGACCAGCTCACTTTCAAACCTCTATGTATATAGCATGCTCACAGGTATCATATGCAAAAAATTATACTATGAATCAATAAGCTCTACCAAGTGTGCTTCTCAAATCATACTACAGTCGCAAAGAATGTTATGATATTGATATAAAAGGACAGTACAGAGTTTCATTATGAAAAGTACAACACCAGTATTTCTGGAAAACAATTTACCGGCAGAGTGATCAATTGCTAGTCACTGAGAGGGACATCATCACTAATGCTTTTTGTGAATATACACAGCAAGCATCCAGAGAAGGATAATGATCTCCTTTGACAAACCTTACTCTTTTCACGGAAATCTCAACAGCATCATGAAACAAAAGCAGATATCCTCACTCGTAAAAGAAAATCGATCAGTATCATCAGGGCCCAGAGGTAGAACTTTATTTGGGGGGGATATACTCCTCCAGAACTGTAACAGAAGCAGGATTCTGAGCAGCTGCATCAGAAGTACCCGAACCGAGAAACTGAATAGCATCACTAGAAGTACCAGAAGCGGGAATCCGCGAAGGAGCATCACCAGAAGTACGAGCAGCAAGAGTCTCTGCAGTAGCAGCATCAGACGTACCTGAAGCCTCACCGGTCTCTGAAGTGGAAATGCGAGCAGCAGCTGCATCAGACGTACCTGAAGCCTCACCGGTCTCTGAAGTGGAAATGCAAGCAGCAGCTGCATCAGACGTACCTGAAGCCTCACCCGTCTCTGAAGTGGAAATGCCAGCAGCAGCTGCATCAGAGGTACCAGAAGCTTCATCCTTAGGTTTAGGAGGAAACAGCAGCTTGAGGCGGAAAGCATCTTGTCCATTCAAGTAATAGCGAAAAAGCCTCTTGGCTCTGATAAACCCAAGACGACCATACAGTGCGAGTGCTTCTTTGTTATCGACCTCTGCTTCCAGTGCGACCTCCTCGCATCCTAATTTCATCATTTCGTTAATTGCCTTGGTAACGAGTGTAGTAGCAATGTGTTTGCCTCTGTAGGCAGCCAGAACGACGAGCATGGCGATGTAACCTCTCTGAGTTCCCTTATGCATCCCCATCTTGCACACCACAGTCCCCACACAATTATTATCGTGGAATGCCAGAAATGTGAGTTTAGGCCATTGATAGACGAAGTAGCGGTAGGTGAAGATGGAGTAAGGTTCACTGAGCTCCTGATCAACCAGCTCCATGATGAGAGGCAGGTGGTCAACCTCCCCTAAATAGCTCTCATATCGAATCCTGAATGGCTCTTCCAAGGCTTCCATTGGTTGTTTAAAGCTAAAGGTATCAATGATATAGAAAAGTCTTATTAGTACCCTTATTAGTATACTGTAAGCGACAAGTATTTTGGGAAATGAAATCCATAATATATCAATGAACATTAGATAGTTTCATATTGTAATTTCAGTTTGCTGCATCTATAAAGATTGCAGGATGTTAGGATTGACAAATCTATGAAACAAAATTAGATGGCATTTCTAGATCAGATCCTCATAATCTTAAAATAAACAAGCAGGAAACCTACACAAACCTCAGGAAATCAATATTAACACAAACATTCAAATCTAATCACTTTTAGATCATTCAGTACGGCACATTTGTTTAACATACATGTAACATAAAAATTCTCAAACAGTATGAACTCAGACACAGAAGAAAGTTATCATATTGCACCAAGCAGAGGAATTTTAGAACAAAAAGGAACTCCACACAAAGAAGTAAACATTAGATTAATTTTGGTTGTAATTCCTATCTTATAAGTACATACAGGTTACAAGATAGTGCAGACCTACACAGCTACATGGAATTTCTTATTAATTCTCCTTAAGAACGAGATAAACAGGCAGAAATGTAGGTATACGACAACCCAAGAAATCAACCTGAAAACAGGCAACCCAAAGTCCCAAACATGATAATTCTAGAATATTGGAAACACGTCGAAAAGGAAACATACACTAAACAGACACCAAGCTATCCAATTATGACACCAAAAGGCAGATTAATGCCTATTTTATTGCGCTAGTCATCCAAATCAACCACCAAACTTCAAGACTCGATTTCGTGCAAACATCAGCCCATTATAGAAGTACTCGGGAATTATGCGAAACCAGATTGTCCTCCTCCGGTTCACTAATGTAGCCCTACTACCATACACCCTACTCCCAACCTACTGTTGCAAATGAACTCTTTAGAACATTAGAACCAATTAAGATAGCTACAGACCGTAATTCACAATGTGACAAGTATACCAATCACAGAACCAAATTTGACTTCCGAGCAGATAAGAATATTATTAGACTCAATAGCAGATAAAACCCTAACCCCAAAATCATCTGACAGCCCACAATCTAACACCAATCAGTTTGTAAACGACTCAATGCAACAACCACTACTATACAGAACCGCTCGCAAACAGGACCTCAACAAGAAGCTCTACGGAATCCAATCAACACTACATTTCAGAACTCCAAAAGCGAACAGAAAAACACGAAACATTCAACAGCGCTGAGAAAATAATACAATCTGTGGAGCAACTACAAACGAACAAACTCCATTTCACACCAATTGTCCATTCCAGGAAGTGCGAATTTAACAGAAATCAAGCAAAGTGAAATCACAGTAAAGAGACGAAGGGAGGACGGATTGCGAACCTGAATGAGAATCGCTACACACGAAAGAAGCTACCGATGAAGATTGATCGCAGAGAAGATGGAACTTGGAGTTGGAAATTGAGGGTTTGTGGAAGCTCTCTGGTTATGGCGGTTTTTCTCTCTCGCGCGCTTGGTGTTCGACGAAATTTCTGAGAGAAACTGGTTTTACTTGGAAGCTGAGGTGTTATGGAGTCTGTCACTTAAGCTGTAAAAGCGCTTACAGTTAAAAACGCGCTTTTGAATGGATCGACAAATTGTGGTTAAAGACCTTGAAAGGGTTGCTTCTATTTCTTTTCGTGATTCTTTATTGAATCGAGTTATTGAGTAAGTTCTTCTAAATTAACTTGACACCAACAAGTCCGATAAACAAATAATGACATCATCAAAATTACGTGGCGGCGAATTATCCGTTTAGGTCGCCTTAATTCGTGTGCTAGTGGGCATGTATGTGCTGACAAGGATTAAAAACGAAACTTTAGAGTAAAAAATGCCACAATAATAAAACTTTGGACGAAAATTGAACGTTGTACTGTATTTTGACAAACTTAGCGGACGATTTTTTGTGCTACCAGTTTAAGAAATCACCAGTATTAGTGACGATTCATTGATGGATGGCGCCGGATAGATCCTTAGTTAGAATTCATCCTTAATATGTTCGGTGTCACTGACTAAGCCGGCTGATGGGAGGGGGTGGCCAAACACTACATTATTCTGAGTTACTGCAACGAACGTACGGTCAAGGGTAAGTGTACATCGAAACCTTTTCAATTCAATATACTTGTCATTTGTGTTTTATCACTGCGATTTTCAATACTAATTGTGGGTGAATTTGTCCAGTTTAAGGAGGATGAGCAGAAGACATACATATTCATATATATACAACTTGTACAAATGACCTTTCGAAACTAATACAATTGTTGTCTCAGACTGTATTTACTATTTCAGATTGCGATGGAGGTGATGCTTGAAGGCCTGAATCTTACCGTTGAACAACATGACGCCATCTTCCTCTGGGTCAATCCACCAAACAGCAAGGGCTTGGTGTATGGATTGGGATCCTTAGGGTCGTGCAATAGTCTCTCTTAGTTTCTGTCAATTCTCCAGAACGAACGTGACATAGTCTGCGTTGATGGAGAGGTTGGCAAAGAGAGATGAAAATTACGAGAGGCTGCAAGAGAAGCAGAGGGCAATGGCGCCGCTGTGGGCCCAGGTGGCTGTGCTCTTCAAGCCGGTTGGACAGATACCACCAAATCCTCCCCCTTCTTTAACATTTATCCAACATGTTATGATTGTACTCTAGAACTTGACATGTTATTTGACATTACTTGGACTATTATTTATATTCGTACATGTTATCAATTTTTTGAATTTTACATTTACTTTACATTGTGCATGTGTTTTGCTATTCTACTATTCTAGTGTTATGTCTACATTTGGATTCTTATGTCTTGTGTCTTTTGTTGTTGTATGAAATATACAATTGAAGTCCCACATCACTAGTATATGGAAAGACATATGTGTATATAATAAGACATACTATCCTATATGGTATGAGGACTTTTGGGGATCATACCAATAACAGAACCACTCAGATTGGGCCTTGGGCTTAGAGTGGACAATATCATACCAATGGATGGATAGTGTGTCGGACCATGAACTCAACAAATGGCGCCGTCTGTGGGAACTAGTGAGGAGAACGATGAAAGTCCATCTGCATCGGATGACGACTTCCGGGGAATATGTAGGGCTCCATCGGATGACGATTTCCGAGGAATATGGAGTAAAAACTGGACCAGTCGTACGTTCAAGGTGAGGCCATGTGGTGGTTCTTCGCTTGAGGGGAGGATTGTAGGAAATATACAATCGAAGTCCCACATCACGAGTATATGGAAAGACATTTGTGCATATAATAAGACACACTATCCTATATGGTATGAGGCCTTTTGGGGATCATACCAAGAACAAAACCACTCAGATTGGTCCTTGGGCTTAGAGTGGACAATATCATACCAATGGATGGATAGTGTGTCGGACCATGAACCCAACAGTTGTAAAACTGGTGAACCGTAAAAAACGGGGTAGGCTTTGTTAAAAAAAATTCTTCGATCTGCCCCAGTTAGCGACGAAGAGATTTATTCATTGTCATATTTGTTTGATTTTGACAGGAAATCTTGACCTTGACTAGGGTCGATATCCAGTTCCAAAGTTGACCGATCATCTCTTCTAGGTTGTGGTCTTGGGTTCCGCCAGTGTTCCTTCATAAAAGCCCTTCAAATTGTTCCCCGCCATTTCACATTTCACACAGCAAACACATGAACTGAGAACATGATTGAAAACATCCTTGCTCAAAAATGCAACAACCTGCAACAAATCCACGCCCAATTCTTGAAGCTCCACCTCTTCCACAACCCCAATGTCGTCGCTTCCCTTACCTCTTTCGCCGCCACTTCCGCCCGTCCTGATTTCTTCTCCTACACCGCTTCGATTCTCAGTAACTTTCGTCTTCAACAACTTGATCAGAGGTTATATTCAATTAATCTACCCAAATCTTCCATTCTATGTTACAAAGAAATGCTGCAAGATTGAGTCATTAGAAATAACTACACTTTCTCGCCTCTAGTAAAGGCATATGTTCCATGGTTTCTCATCGGGTGTTTCGGTTCAAGCCCATGTGGTTAAGCTGGGATTTTGTCGCGATCCTTTAATTGCCTGCGCTCTGGTTGAATTCTATGCTCTGGGTTTTGATCTGGAGAAGGCACAACAACTGTTTGATGAAATGACTGTGAGGGATGTGGTGCTGTGACACATGAGTCCGTTTTCGTCAAATGCTAAAAATAGCTTATTTGATCAGTTTTCTCTTTTGACTAAATTCAAATATTGCTTGTTGAGATTCCTATAAAATATGAACTACTAACAGCACGACCTGATGGAACGGACGTGGTCAAGAATTGACGTTGGGAGAATACATTGGCTCACCTATATAAAGCAGTGAGTTTACTCCATCAAGACTCACTGATACAGAACCATAATAGACTGAGTTAAAGAGTATTCTCTTCCATAATCGATCAACTCCGCTATTCGAGCTTGACAACAATGGCAGGAGGTAACTTTCTTCCTCTTCATTATGGTTCTTTATCGCATATCGTTAAATAAATCTTATAGTAGTGGTATCAAAGCCTGGTCTCTATGCCATAGTTGTTCAGTTATGCGTCTCTTCGTTTTTTCTTCGAATTGCAGAAATTAAAATTTTGAGTAAGCTGTTTTATTATGGATAACAATGCTTTATTCATATTGTTCTTTTAATTCATATCATGTTAAAAGGCATGTTTACTAGATCAATATATGTCCTTGTTGCATTGTTATTGGTATTATACAAGCTTCGATTTGTTCGAATTTACAAAACAAGTTAATGGATAATGTTTCATTATGTTTATGCATTGAGAATTAGACTTTGCATTACTTCTTTTACGAGCTTATTTTGAACTATTCAGAATTTTAACTAAATGTATAATTATTGCAGCAAACTCTGTTATGTATAATGCATCTAATATCCCCACGTTGGAGGGTGATAACTTTTCTGACTGGAAGGAAAAGATCCTTCTAGTTCTAGGCTGTATGGACTTCGACTTGGCTCTTCGCGTTAAGAAGCCAGCAGAGCTGACGTAAACTAGCACTGCTGAGCATAAATCAAATTTCGAAAAGTGGGAGAAATCGAATCGTTTAAGCCTAATGCTCATCATGTCTCATGTGAGTAAAGGCGTCCGGAGTTCGATCCCTGAATGCGAGACGGTAAAAGATTACCTAAAGGCCATAGAAGAGCAGTTTAAGAGCTCTGATAAAGCAAAAGTCAGCCTTCTGATGAACAAAATATCAGTCATGAAGTTCCAAAAGTCTGGAACTATGCGGGCTCACATAATGGAAATGAGGGACCTCACCTCCCAGCTCAAGACCCTGAATGTTGAAATACGAGATTCGCTCTTGTTGCATTTCATTCTTAACTCTCTCCCACCGGAGTATGGAACATTTGTGATATTCGATAACACACATAAGGAGGATTGGTCCAGTAATGAACTCATAAACATGTGTGTCCAAGAAGAGGGGAGACTTGAGCGTGAAAACATCGAGAGCGCAAATCTGGTCACATATAAGAAAGGGCAGTGGCATAAAGGTGAAAGCTCTGGATCTGCCAAGGCTCCTGAGAAGCAAGATAAGGACAACAGGGTGATGTTCAAACGCCCTGGTCAAACTCGTCTTTATCTTGCTTCCCAGAAGCCATGGCAGATCCAGAGCTTTCACCTTTATGCCACTGCCCTTTCTTATATGTGACCAGATTTGTGCTCTCGGTGTTTTCACACATAAGTCTCCCCTCTTCTTGGACACACATGTTTAGGAGCGTATTCGTGGGTTAAGTGATTTTAGAGAGGTGTTGAGCTTGTTTAAGAGAATGGAAGATGCGGTTTGAGGCCTAATGAGTCGGTTCTTGTGAGTGCTCTTACTGTTACATTCTTATGCGTAAAGGTGTACTTATGTTTCCAATACTCTGTTACCCACTGCATTGGTGGATATGTATTCTGGATGCAGTTACTTGCAATTGGCCATAAAGATATTTGTGACGAGATTCAAGACAAGGATAGTGGAGCCTGGAATGCTATTATATATGGATTGGCAATGAATGGTTATGCATTGAAATCTCTTGAACTGTTTGATGACATGGTCTTCAGTAGGAATCGGCCCACAAAAGCCACATTCGTTTCCATCCTTGTTGCCTGTACCCATGCAAACTTAGTTGACAGTGGCATTTCATTATTTGAAAGCATGACTTAAGGTCTACAATGTTGAGCCAACAATGGAGCACCTTGCTTGTGTTATTGACCTCTTGGCAAGCTGGTCTGGTAGGATACAAGAAGCTGAGAGATTTATGGATGAGAAAATATGTGAAATTGGTGAAGGGGATGCTCACATATGGGATTCTTTATTGGGGGCTTGCAGGAAATATGGGAAAGTTGATACTGGAAATCGGGTATGGAGAAAGCTAGCCAACATGGGTGTGATGTGACTGACTATGGTGCGCACATGCTTGCATATAATATACTATACTGAGAAGCTAGTCGGGACAGTGAAACCCAGAGTGTCCGGAGATTGATTAACGAGAGACAAATGAAAAAAAAACAGATACCAGTGCAGTAGAAGTCAATGGAATTGCTGAACAGTTCATTACTGGTAATAATATTAATTTATCCATAAGCTGAAGAAATATGCAAATTGCTTGATTCTTTATTATCTGTTGAGTCATATCCGATTCCATTAAATGAGCATGTAGGAAACAATTTTTCATTGTGATTTTTTTTGTTTGCTATATTGTTCGGAAAGATTTGTGTATCTCTCAATTGAATAGCATATGAAATTTTGTATGATACTAATCGATATGAAGCCATCGCATCTGAGCATCTGGAAAATGCAACAGGTCCAGACTCTAGACACTGAACAAAGTGACTGATTAATGACGTAGTATATAATTGATTCGAGGATCCTTTCGAAGTTGGAGCTAGCATGTTAAGTAAATTTCTGATGCATGTCTAGTTCGTTATTGTCCCTAGTTTCATAAGTTGTATTTAAGGTTATGCTGCCAATCTGGGTATGCAACATGCAATATTCAGTCCTTGACAATGCATGCTATGATGCCACTACGTCTCATAAGGGACGGCTCTCAGAGAGGGACATTAGGGACATATTTATACTAATTATATAGTAACCCCAACTAATTTTAATGGAAATTTCGGAGTCATTAATGTAACTAATAAAATTCCAGGGACCTTTGTGCAAAAAAACATAAGAACAGGAGAAAAAAAAAACA
>JAQRGC012308965.1:0-13646 GCA_028659135.1 Plantago lanceolata | reverse complement strand
TCAAAATTATACCACCCCAAGCTCTCCCCAAATATTTAGCTCCAAAGTCTATTTTTAAATTCATAAATGTTTTTCATTTTATATTTTCTCTTTCTTTTATTTTTTATATGTTTTAAGAAGGATTTTACAAATCCTGAGTTCGTGGTCTATGTTATAGAAAGGTTTTAATATTTAAGAAATGCAATTAGGAGAACTTTTAGGGAATAAAATTTACAAATCCTACAACTAGTGGTCTTATTTTTTTAGGAGACCCCCAACCAAATTCGAATTCGAGCCAAACTATGACCTCTTTGATAACACATTCTCATGACTTACCGTACAAGAAATTGCTATGTAGAAAAACTGAGCGCTTTTGAAGTTGTTAACGACTTTGAAAGGGGCCCAATTTGGTTTTCTTCCCCTTCTTCTTCTTCTTCTTCTTCACTCTCTGGTTCCCCCTCCTGTTCTATTTTCTCCGATTTCTCGTGCAGGTGATTAACATGAAGAAGTTATTCCAGGTTCTCACACATTACCTACCTTTCCTTCTCTGCTCTGTGTGTTTAATTCTTGTCTTATATTGCATTTTCACGATTAATTGTTTGTGCTTTGAACTCGCTCGAGATCAATCGTATATTCGTATCATTGAATACAAACTGTTTCTTTTGAATTGTATGATTATTGTGCTTGTTGCATTCGAAAGAATAATGGGTGGTGGGTTTTTAATTTGCTCTGGAGATGATCAACAGTATCATATTCGATAAATGGAATAGCTTCTTTTATAAAGCTTCGCTCATTAATTAGGCCATATATATGGAGATGTTTTAGCTACGAAGCTTATGAAATACTTGAAACCCAACCAATGTACATTTTTTTTATACAACTTTAGCCCTTTACATGCCCCTTTCAAAGGAATCCATGTTAAATATATCCTCATCAGTTTTTTTTCTTTCTTTCTTATCAATATTGCCAGAAAGACATTCTTGCTAGTGTTACTTCAGTCATTGATGGGTTGAAGGTATTGTACACAAATAAGCTAAGGCCACTCGAAGCTAAATATCGTTTTAACGATTTTTCATCTCCTTTCTTGGTGAGTTCTCTGCCTTAGGTTTCTTCCCCCATACTACACAGTTAAAGTTCATTACCATTAGCATTGACATACATACTGCTGTTTTATTAAATTACAGACTCCTGGTGATTTTGATGCGAAGCCTATGGTTATGCTTCTGGGTCAATATTCCACTGGCAAAACTACATTCATAAGACATTTGCTCCAACGCAGCTACCCAGGTTCACTTCTTATATCTGGGAATGCCTTACTTTTCTTTGTTCAGTGTTAATGCTTGTTTAGTAACTTATTGGCTGTTGCTTTTGTTTTCTTCATAGGTGAGCATATTGGCCCAGAGCCTACCACTGATCGTTTTATTGTTGTCAAGGTAAGAAGTAAGAACGCATATGCAATCATTTCTAAAGCTTTGATCTATTTAGTTGTGCAGCAAATCCACTATCTAAATCTCTAAAAATTGCTGAAGACATCAGAGTATGAACTACTTATTATGTTGTTAGTTTGTTACTACTACTGAATTACATAATTGAGAATTGTGTGGAAGAAGAAGAGCAACTGCTGATCAAACCAACATGGGGTTTGGGGAGTAAGTCTATCTATCGATGTGTGATACTATCGAGAGGGCTTTCCCCATTTTGATTCAAAAAGCAATCCTTTTTCTTGAGTAAATCACAGGAAAAACCTATTTTTCTTAAACATGAGGAAAACCACGTAGAATAAGTACCAAACACGTGGGGGTGGTCGCGTGGTTTCTCCTAGTATTACGGAAACTGGTCTCTCCTATGAGTTTCACCTATTATTTGTCGTTGACTCTTTGAGGAAACAAAGTCATTATCATATTTATGTATCCTTTCAGATAACCATCTGTTGTTAATAGACTGCATATGGAAATCATTCAGTGATAAGATCCAATGGTGCTATCTATACTCTATAGCTCTTAGCAATAATTTGAATGCCATCCCAATATCTTCTAATTATCTAAATCAAATAGCTTTGCCGTTAGGACATTGAGACAGATATTTAAACTTCTGATGGCACACTGTCACAAGTTTCAAATTCTACAACTGCGTATAACAAGAGCACATATGAAACCATTGTTTTTCCAAATATGTCTTCTTTCTGTTAGCATTTCCATCATCTTAAAGTATAGCCAGTTACTCTGTATACCATAATCACGGATGCCTGAGCAGTAATATTTTATTGTTTTGCAACATAAGCTGTCACGTAAACTTTTAAAAGTATACCGTCTGCTGCCAATGTCTTGTATGTTATCATGTAAAATGCATCATGATGTGTTACTGTTTGCTAGTGTCCTCCTTGTAAAATTATTGACATTATTTATTTTGTATTCTCTTAGTCTGGGAAGGAGGAAAGGAGCATTCCTGGGAATACTGTTTCAGTTCAGGCAGACTTGCCATATGCTAGCCTGTCCTCTTTTGGCGGATCATTTTTGGAGAAATTCCAGTGCTCTGAAATGCCACATCCGGTATATATTTTTGCATACCTTACTTATCAGTGTTTGCAACACTCATGCTTTTAGTTGTCTAACGGAACTTTGATTTCTTGCAGCTACTTGAACAGTTAACATTTGTGGATACTCCTGGGGTTTTATCTGGAGAAAAACAAAGAACTCAAAGAGCCTATGATTTTACCAGTGTTACATCGTGGTTTGCTACAAGATCTGATCTTATCTTTCTTATGTTTGATCCTTATAAACTCGACATTAGCGATGAGTTCAAAAGGGTCATTAACTCTTTACGTGGACATGATGACAAAATACGTGTTATTTTAAACAAAGCTGATCAAGTTGATACTCAACAGGTATTGTGAGTGATTGTATAATGTAAACGGGTATTTTCTTTGATTTTCTGATTTGTTCTTTTCTTTATTCACGTGTTCTACAAGATCTAGTAATTATATGCCCTTTTGCAGCTAATGCGAATTTATGGTGCACTGATGTGGTCACTTGGAAAAGTTTTGCACAATCCAGAGGTGGTTCGTGTCTACATGGGGTGTGCGCTTCATCTTTAGATTTGGCTTCTGTGCGTCATTGCAATTACTAATCATTTTTTAAGATTATTATTTTATAAAATAATTTGTACTTTCCTTGCATCCCATGTCCTGCACTGGTAAACTATTGAATCTTCCATCCTATGAGTTTTTTTTCTTGCATTGTCTGTTGTTTTTTCATGAAAAATACTTGAGGTTTGGCTTGCGTTATTCCGCCTGTCCATTATGTCTGTGTATTTCCTTTTTCAGATATCTAAGTTTTACTTTCTGACTGATTGTGTCTGAATTCTTATAGTTGTCCATACATGTATGATGTACCTACAGCAGATGTAGGCTATATGAACTTATTCATCTCATCTTGTCAGATCATTTAGTGACAAGCCTCTGGATGAAGCAGCGATGGCCAGTTCTATTAGAAAGGAACTTTTTGAGAAAGAGCAAGAGGACGTCATCCAAGATCTGATGGATTTACCAAAGAAAGCTTGTGATCGTCGGGTAGGCCAACTTTTAAATAGTTTAATGACTTTATACTGTAGAGTGTTGTGTAATGTATAGCCAAGATTGCCATAAACATTTCAACTAACAAGTCTAATTATAATTCATGTTCAGATCAATGAATTTGTTAAACGTGCAAGAGCTGCCAAGATACATGCCTACATAATTGGTCATTTGAAGGAGGAGATGCCATTTCTATTTGGCAAATCTCAAGCTCAGCAAGAACTCACCAATAACCTTCATGAGGTATTTGCAAAGGTAATGTCTCTTCTCCCTACACGTGCCAATTTGCATGTTTTCATGTTTCAAAGAATGGTCCAATTAAAGGTAATTGTACGATAATTCTTTCAAACAGATCCAGAAAGAGTTTCGTCTACCAGCTGGGGACTTCCCAGATGTGGATCACTTTAGAGAAGTTCTAAGTGCCCATCAGATTGATGATTTTGAGCACTTGAAGCCCAAAATGATCCAGACTGTTGATGACATGCTGAGTGAGGACATTCCGGAGCTGTTGGAGAGATTCAAGTATCTGCAACACCAAACATCCTCCCGTCAAGAAGAAAGCAAAAGGGAGACAGAGATAGAATAGTACAAAGGTTCTACACTAACAATACAGTTTAAGAGTAACGTAGATACACTAAGTTCCATTTGCCCCGTTGTTGATGAAGGAGCAAACATACTCCGATGTCTCAAAATTTTGTTTCCCAGAGGGATCAAGAAAGCTGTGATGAATTGTGGGTAGAGCTTCTGAGTTGCATTTTCTTTTTGTTCTTCTCTTGATTCTTTGAAATAATTGGAGTTAAAACATGTGCTCCTGCACCATGCCAGTGCCTTATTGCACTGACATTTCATGGTTTTTCCATATCTGCATGTTATCTTCGTTGCCTTTATGTTGAATGTTTAAGGATTAACAGTTTCAAGTGTTTAAAATTAGAGTTACAAAGCAACATTGTACACATCAAATACTTTACATGATCAGTTCAAACAAGACCATTCACAACACAACCAACAACTTCTTTTTTACCCCAAGTCATGATCATTACTGGTAGTACAGATGATCAGGAAAGTTATAAATTAACACTAACTACACCTAGTGACATCCTAAAGGGTTTCAAGTTGAAACTCAGAAACACATACTCCCAGTCCATAACTCCATAACTACGAAGTTCTCAGCATCATAGGCGGAGTTATCACTTCCCATTTCCACATTATGAGATCCGACTACAGCTGCATTCATTACAAAGCTATATCGAGAAGCATGCTGTCTCTTACCGAATGCACATTGCTAATCTTAGTACAGCTTCCGACCATTACTGAAGGAGGCTTGTCCTGATTACTCCCTGCAACTTTTCCCTCTGTCAGGGAAAATCCAAAGAGCATGCAACTATTCTTACACACAGGAATGTTACCGTCTCCAAAAGATGGTGGAAGATGAGATAAATCCTTCCAGTGATGCTCTTTCAGGCCTCCTCCAGATTCATAACCGTTATCAAAAGATGGAAACTGCTTTGTTATTTGGCGAGGTGACCAAAACGAATCCTGATTGTTAACTTCTTTTGCCCGCACGTGAGTACCATTAACGTCGGCATTGGTGAACCGACTATATCCGAGACTTGGTATCAGTACTCCATTCAATACATTATTAGTAATGTTTCTCTGCATCTTGTTTATATCCAGACCTCTTCCATATGGCAGGATTGAGACTGTTTCTTGACCTTGCAAGACCTTCTGGTATCGTAAGGGTGTACCGAATAGATTGCCTTCCAAGGAATTCATGGCACCTGTAAGAGGATTTCTTGGACTTAGACCAGGAAAGCACCTCATTTTCGACCCACAATGACCTGAAGTTTCACCTCCAACAAGAGGTGTGCCAACCACAAATACTTCTTGACCTTGCAAGACCTTCTGGAATCTAAAAGGCTCGTCTGAATTTTCGACCCCATCTGTAAAAATGAAACATTAAAATGTTCAGGATAGACAAAGAACAGGAATAGACACAGCTTATGATAATAAATAGGACGATAATTACCTCCAACAGTGGAGAAATCTGGCTTCATGGAAGGAAAGCTGTCCCTGGGTCTCTTGGCGCTTGGCATGAACAAGCTGTGGCGGGGTCCTGGCCCCGAATTAGAGGGCTCAATATCCCATGGAGAGACTCTATTTAGACAATTGGCCTTCATATCATCCCACCTGACCTGAAATAAGTGGATTTTGCTGTTATTAGAGATCATATATATTGAGGTACCTACCTTGTCCAACTGAAGGTGCAGATAAGCTACTTACTAACAAACACTTCCACTTCGAACCAGGCCATCTTATTGGATCTGCGTCACTAACCCCAACGATGAGTCCACTGCACCTGAGAAGATAAATATCAAATGTCTTGACACTGAATAAGCCTACTTGCGCAGTTACAAAACCAACCTTTTCTCAGGAGAATCTTCTGTCTCGAGCCGGAATTTGAATCTCATCCCAGATGAAAAAGAACTAGCAAGGCTCTTGGAGAACTTGTGGAATGGTAAGATAATATCAGATGAACAGCCCCTGCAAGACGTATCCATACTCAGATTTGTAGGATGGTTTAAAATGATAATAGAAAGAAGCGTGTAGGTGAATATCCAACATGATCAAGATTGTTTAGGAACATAATCTTTGAACAACAAAGCATAAGGTCATTTTTAAAGATCACTAAGCCCATACGCAAGGGAATACGTTTCATGAGTACAAATCCTAAATCCTGCTTGGTTAAATTTACGACCAGAAATCGTCATCATAGGTTGTGAGCAGTGCAGATTAAAGTACCTTGGGTTGTAACATATGTTGAATACACTTTTCATGGATATAGCATTCAGTACAGCAGCAGTGCTACTAGCATTAAGCTGTTGAAAATTATCTGGAGGAAGAATGTTAACACGGCTTTTAAATTGAGCAGCTCTTCGAATCCCAAGCCTGAGTTCTCCATCACCACCTCTGAAACAGATTATGAGATGTGAGAACTGAACATTTTTTAAAACTAAAACACAAGAAACTATACCGTTCCAACCTTAGAAAAAGCACAGCATCTCCAGACGTAAGTTTTTTCTTATTGACAAATGCACTCCATCCGGTAGTCAGCAAATGTCTTCGAGGTTGGCCTACAACATGAAAAAAATACATATCAACATCATCTTGTATTCTTGTAGTTATCGATTCACAGCACAACACATAAATACAATATGAAGCAACCGTTACCTCTGTAAATATGGCGAAATTTCCATTCCACACCATGCAAATCCTTAGCCACAAGCTCCTGTGAAGGCCTTTGTTGTTTGTAGTCCTAGAAACACAATACAAAACATCATGACAAGAACAAAAATAGGATATCTTCAGGACTTCAACCGAAAATGTAGGAAGGTGAAGGTCTTGTGTTCTAGTTACCAGAGGAGGAAAGCAATCCTCAGCAGCTCGGCGCGGCACAGAGAAACCGCCATGAGTGCTAGTATCAGATGCAGTGAGAGTCTTACAGAACATGTGGGGTATCATAGGCTTACCCACATTTTCAGCATCTTCATCTCCACCACTCTCTGCCTCCATTACTCTTCTTCCCTTCCACTTTTCCTCAATCTGCAAGAACAACCTTATTACAGTCACACTCACGATTATACCGATATATACTACCGGAAGGCCTGGAACCATACTAATGAGTAATAAATGAACTATAAAACCAAAATTCCGAAACTAAAAAAATCATTTACATAAGAAAGGAACATTCTCCAAATGGGAAAAAAGATAAAACTGTTCAACTCCACAACAAGGCACCAAACCAAACAATGCTAAAATGAGTAACCTTCCACTGTTCCACAATGTAAGTGGAAACAAACAGATTCAGATGAAAAAGTAAGCATAATTGATTCAGAACATTGTTAGTCAACAAGAACTATTTCCATTTCCCAACAAGAAATGTCAAAAGGGTTAACAAGTATGCTAGTTTTAGACCATACATATGAAATCATGTATGAGTAACATTTACAGCAAAAAATGGCATTTTATTAATAATGAGTCCAACAATGCAATGCTAAACAGGGCATGGAACAGTACCTGCTGGTCTGGAACAAGTGAAACTTGTGCATAAACCTCCTCACTAGCTGCATCACCCTGCCAAACAGCAACCAGCATTTGTCAAGTTAATTACGAATACGAATACGCGAAAACGAAAATTAAACCAGCATTTTCACACACATGAAGCTTAACATCAACCACGCGGCAAAATACATGCGGAGGAGGCAGATAAGGTGTAGCAGGGGGCTTGTGAAGGTGGTCCAAGTGTCCCTGAGGGAAGTAAACGACAGCGTTCCCTCTGTTGGGCAGCGGAGTAACCAACGGTCCAGCACAAGCCTGCCATAGCTCCAGACACACCTCCCCACCACCAACAGCCGTTTCGCCGCCGTCGTCGTTTTCGACAGAGTTCAAATCAATTGATCCTAACATCATTATCAATTCCTAACCGACAAAAATCGACTCAAATTTGTGATGAAGATAGAAACAGGCTAACTCAAACAGAGCTAAGAAAGAAAGTAATAATTATAGTAAGTGCAGTGCAGCATTTGAAAATGGAATAGGTTGCTGTTGGTTATGTGTAGCAGTAGTAGTAGTACATGTGAAATGAGGTGGTTTATGACAGCACAGTACACTAGTACAGTGAGTAATTTGTTAGTATTTGAGAATTGATATGGAGATGAGAGAGGAGGAGCTAGAGAAGAGAGAATCATTCATGGTGATGATAATAATTGTGGTGAAGATGGAAGAGGAAATGGGGCCCGCAAGCAGCAGCAAAGACCAGCTTATGGTGCAGTGAAGGAGATATATAAGTGGAGGAGGAGGATACAGCTAGCTAGCAACCTGCTTCTCCTACTTTCTTCTAATAACAGAGTCTTTGAAGGAGCTAATACGGTCCGTTAGTATATCATATGTCACATTAAGCGCGAAAATGCAATGTAAAATTCAGCGTAATTGAATAGACAGGTTATACTTATATGTTTATCGAAATAAAATGTACATTTATGTTCGAACGTGACATTTGATATAGTACCGGTATTGTTCAATGTTCATGACTGTTAGGCATTTATTGGTTGGTTTGGTTTGGTTTGGTTTGCAACTTTGTATTGCATGTGGGGTATGTCAATTAGGTGGTTTGGAGATGAATAAGAGACGCCCTTTGTTTACGGGGGTTATGATCACGATGTGATGGATTTTCTGTCCCCATCCCTCACTCATGTCTCCGCTCTCTTTTTTCAGTTTCCTTTTATCCTTTCACACAACAATGCAACATATTTTTTTATTTAAATATTATTTTAAATGCGAAGATAGTAATGATTTGATTTAAATGATAGGTTAATTATGTTAACGCAGCCTTATGTTAATGATGTACTTATATTTCGATTATATGTTTACAGTTTACGTTAGGTTCAGTTTGCCGTTATGCTAATTTCAATTCAATTCCATTCAATTAAGTTCAGTTCAACTTAATTATTTCAAATATATATATACGTCATTTCAGTTCAAAAACTCTCAATCTAATTGAACGAAGCCTAAATTTTTTTAAATGGAATTGATTCAGTGAAATTAAATTAAACTTATTTAAAATATATATTTCAATTAAGCAAACATAAATTATACTGAACTTTAAAAAGTTAAACTGAACTTGAATTAAAATGAATTGAATTGGATTTCAAATAAATTAAACAGAGGCTTATACACGGATATACCTAGGCCAATCAGTTAAGTTCAGACAAATGGATATTGACCAAGTCCATCTGACAAATTAATATCCAGCTCAACTCATATCTATAATTTATCTATATTAAAGCTCAATTACTAGATAAGGTGAAAACTAGACCAAATCATAGACAAAACCAGATAAAACCGATCTCCTTTCTTCTCCAGCTCTCCATCGCTTTTCAGTTTTGCAAACCGACTTATACATACAAACTCGATTGATCTGCATAAACTCATGAATGAGTATGAGCGTTTCATGAGGAAATCTCGACGATTAGGTTCGAAAACGATCTCGATTTTGGCTTAAATTGCTTCTGCAATTGGATCGATCGGATCGGATTTGATTTCAGTTATGATGTCGTCGAGGCTGGCTAGGTCTTTTCCTGCGGCTGTGTAGATGGAGAGGGGTATGGTATTGATGATGGATTCGTTAGTCCGTAAGGGGAGAGGACGTGGAGGTGGAGTCTGATGTGGAGGTGGAGACTGGTGTCTCCGACGTGGTGGAGACTGATGTCTCCGGCGGTAGCGGTAGGGTCGAATAGGTGAGGTGGAGACTGATGTCTGCTGTGGAGGTGGAGAGAACGTAGAGGCGACGACACAAACGGCGACGGTGGAGAGAACGTAGAGGCAACGGTGCCAGCTGCGGAATTTGCGACGTGAATGAAAATCTGTTGAACATATACTGTTTTAGTAAAGCATTAAGCTCATTATAAATAAGGTCCAGAAAAAGTAGATCACTAGCTAATGGATGTAGTTTATACTTGATCTAATTCTACAATATTATATGTGGATAGAATGTAGACCATGAAATTGCCAGGCATAGTTATACCATTTATGTATTTACATTTTAAGACATACTATTCCTTTAGAATTGGATGTAGTGTGCCCAAAAACCGACACGACATGTCTGGGGTTAAACACATCCGGTTTGTTTGGCCCTATACTGGCTTTTGGGTTTGTGGCACCCAAATGATTTTTACGTTTGGCTCTGATTTGGGCTAGTCGGCTCGTTGTCCACAACCCGAGTTACTATTTAAGGCTTTCACTATCAATTTCTCTCTCTAATATTTATTTAATATTTTTTATATTTATTTAATTTTAATATACTATTTAACTCACACACCCACATAATTCCCCCAATCAAATTATCCAATAACCTCAAAATATACCACATCACAATTAAACTATCAAATCCTTGTTACACATCTTACATAAAACACTCATTACATCTATACTTTCTACCCTACACTCTCTAAAAAAAAACCCAAATCGATTCAAATACATAAAGAAAAACTCATTTCAACATTTTTAAATCAGTTACTATTCATGACTTTTGGCAAAGTCCAGTGTAGGAACAAACTGATCAATTCCGTAAAACATTACGTACACTTGTTTCGATCTTTAATCCGTTGTCAAACACTCAAACACCACAACCTTTGAACAAACTTTGTGATTAACAATAACAAAGTGTATCTTCTTCAAAAAAGATGGCTAAACCACCTGATCTCCACCACCATTCACAGCCACCTCCACTTTCTGCTACCAATAACTTGCATACTACCTCCGCAATTAACCACTCTGAACAATCATTCCCTACTGATAAACGGGAGCATGAACCTTCTTTTAAAGACAAACTTAAGGCCAACACCAATCATGTCTATTTTGAGCAATGGTTTCATCATTTAGGCAAATTCCCACAGATGGAGCAGTATACTCAAGCAACTTCCTCTGACCCATCCATCCCCTTCCTTACGTTTTCTGAGGGAGAAATTCAGGAATTCAGTAAACCATGGTCACAGGCCCTATTTATCCAAACAGTTGGCTGTACTCGTACTATTGGCGATATTTCTAAACACTTGGCTGGTCTATGGAAGATTAAAGGAAAAATCACTGTGACTCCGTTGGGTAAAGGTTTTTATGTTCTTATGTTTACTCTGCAGGAGGATTATCTTCTTGTTCTTGCAGGTGGCCCGTGGTATTTGTTTAAATACTATCTTGCGGTGCAATCGTGGAAGCCTGGTTTTGATCCCACAAATGGCAAGCTGGATCACATGCTTCTCTGGGTCCAACTGGAAGGGCTGCCAGTCGAGTTGTATCATTCGAAAGCTTTGTACAAAATTGGCCAGCTTTTGGGAAGACCAATCAAGATGGATGCACATACAGTTCAAGCAAACAGAGCAAGATATGCCCGGATATGCATTGAAGTGGATACAACACAGCCCCTGAAGGCTTTGATTCAGATTGGCTCCAAATTACAAAAAGTGCAGTATGAAGTTTGTGGAGATTTCTGTAGCAAATGTGGTCTTATTGGCCATCTTACTACACAGTGCTCTTCCTCATACATGCAGAAACCAGCCACAACACCTTCATCGGAGCCCCCTACGAAGCCACCCCCACCAAGCTCGAGTGGTACTGATGCTTGGATACAGGTCGTAAAAAAAGCCCTTCATACGACACCGGCCGGAAAATGGCAACAAAACGCCATCACGGAACAGGGGAGTGCACCAACAAGGTAAGGGTATTTCTGTCAATCTGCAGTCGACAGCCCCTCAGCCACATGGCAAAGACTGGGTCAAAAAGTCTGTGTTTGACTCAAACGGTGGAGCTGACGGTGAGTCTCATCCAACCGACTCTAACCGACCCAATTTACTTCCTGATGAATCTAATGGGCTGATGGATAATGGGCTCACCCAATACCAAACGCCTAATCCGTTTATGGGCCTATCTAATTTAGCTAGCAACCCAATGCCTTTTAACCCAAATACAACAATAAAAACGAAAGATACAGAACAAGAGACTAGTAATGGTAATTTATTGAAACAAAACGCATTTAATAAGAATCTTCAGTTGCCCACTGATGGTAATCATAAGGCACAACCATCCACGCGCGACTCTGCAGCTTCATTAATTACACACCAAGGCTATGACTCTTCTGATAGGTTGGTTTGTGAGGTTCAAGCTCCACTAATGGAGCTTAGTGGAAGCCAATCGGTGCACTCACAACCGATCAATATTACTACCACTTCATCTTCTCCCCTTTCACAATCATCTCCTCCATCTTTACCAAACTCCAACCCTAACTATGGCGACAAACCAGAATCAACAGAGCGGAAGCAACCAGCGTCCAAGAAGGCCAGTACCACCCACTCCACCAAACTCTCCGGCCTCGAGCCCACCATCCAGCCCCCCACCGATGCATGCTGGATTCTTCCAGCCCCCGCCTCTCACGATGATTCCTCCAAGCCCTCCCCTGATGTTTCAACCGGTTTTCCCCCAATTTCCGCAATTTCCACTCCCAGCACCCCCACTGCTATCTTACCCTCCTCCACCATTTGGTCCGGTACAGGGAATTATCCCGATCGAGCCTCCGGTGAATTTTGTGGGGCAATTGAGCACATCAGAGAGCTACCTGCAAGTGGGACTCATCAGAATCTCGATCAATCCAACCCAGCTCACACCGACAGCAACACTCAGAGCAGCAGTGGCCATTGCACGCACAATGGAAGTGGAGCAGGAAAGAGGACGTCAACAGAGAATTCAAACTCGCCGCCGACTTCGACAAGCATTGACTTCAACACAGGAAGCAATTCAAGAAAGGGGAGAAAGCTCCCAGTCTGGGGCCAACACGTCAGCCCCCAGACCACCTCAACCTCCACGTCAGCCTCCCATGCCACCACACAGCTTGCTCCAGGATGTTCCAGAATCTTCTCGAAGGATTTCAATTACAGTGCCGCCGGAGAACTTGATATCACCACTGACAGAGGCTCAATTCACATCAATGGCTGCAGCCGCAATGGCTCCTCGCACAGGAACAACTCCCACCAACACATAGGAACAGAGCACCACAAAGCGAGGAACTGGAGGCAATGTCAAATTTTCAATGCATCGAGGGGAATTTGTTCAGGCTGCTGCCCCTATTCCAGGTTCCTCTACTCCTCCAGATGCCCAGAACAGCATCACATGTATCTTTTCGTCTCGCCAGTTACGAGCAGGTGCTATCCACAGGGATGGAACTGAGACATCTTCTCTATGTTCTTCCTTGGGAAAACATGTCACATCACGAAGTGACCCCAGTTCCTCTAGGAAGCGGGGCAGAAGGATTGGGGCCAGCTAGGCCGATAGGTGACTGGATTACAACAGTCGATCGTTGTTCCATGAAGATATTTGTATGGAACGCCGGTGGAGCTGCAAGAGATGAATTCCAGGTGTTGAGGGTAAAAGTAGTTTTCTAGTGTGATCCGGTATAATCCTCCTCACGTCTATCATTGGCCAGCAAGTCACGTCTGACAAGCAGTCCACTTAGCTGTGTCCTACAAGAATCTGAAACTTGAAACAATGGGGGGGG
>JAQRGC012308961.1:0-13980 GCA_028659135.1 Plantago lanceolata | reverse complement strand
AGAATTAAAAGTATTGTGGTTGTTTTGTAATGTATTGGAACTGTTAGGGTAGGAGGGTTTAGGGTAGGAGGGTTTAGGGTAAGAGGGTTTGATTTAATTTTAGATTTTCATTTTTTTTTATAATTTCCCTACTTTTGGCGACGGTTGGCAATCGTCGCCAAAAATTTTTGGCGATAGATTTTTTATACTGGAACAAAAATAGCGACGGCTTTAAAAGTGACACTTGTCCGACGGATATCATCAGTCGCTGATGCCATTGGCGATGGATATCTCCCATCGGCGACTGTTAATAATCGTCGCCGATAGCCTCATTTGTTGTAGACTTGTAGTGTGTGATTGTTCAAATGTATTCAGAAGAAAAAGAATTCTTGAAATGAAGATTGTTTTGTTTTGTGGAGTTGTGTTATTTGGGATTAGGAATTTGTGTTGAGTCAACTCGTTCAACTTTAGGAAACCTATTGCAAACAAGAAAAGGAATTGTTCTTAATAAGGATTCTTTACCCATTAGAATTCTATTAGGAATTATATTCTTCACATGTTTTTGGAGACTATATAAATAGAGGATACTGCTGCTTAGAAAAACATCATACAACGACATAGAAGGGCTTGTCGACTACTTTGACAAGTTTATATATATTATGGATATTATAGGTTCTAACTAGAGAATATGTTTCTTGTGATTGGTTAGAGACTTGTAATAGTGGATTGTGATAATATAGTGAAGCTGGTTTGATCTCCGTGGACGTAGGTTATTCAAAACCGAACCACGTTAAATCTTGCGCTTTTCTTGCTTATCGTTCTTGCTCTGTTTCTGGGTTTGCTGTGTGTGTTTGTGTTGGTGCAGCTGTATCTTGGTGGTTTAGTTGTTATTATGAGCTTTGTGATAGGTAAACTTTGATGAGTATTGTTGCAACCTCAACATGTTTCTTCATAGTTTCCTGCTTTCATTTTGGTTTTGGTCCAAGATCTTTCAATTGCACACACAGATTATTAAGTGCACTTTTAAACAATAAGAATCACTTACAAACATGCACTAATTGTATATCTGAAATCTACAAATGTAGAAGCCATCACCAAGTTTGTCCTGAAGGCTTCAATTGTCTTAACCGCGGGGTTACTAGGCATAAACGCCACACTCGTGTTCACCAACGAAGCTCGTATTCACCAACGGTATACCGGTATTTGCGGTTCGTTTCATCAACCCATTACAATTCCAGCTAACTGAGTAAAGAATCAGAATTGGCGATAACCCATAGTAACAGACATGCGAGCTAACAAACAGAGACGGGATAAGCTAACCCATACAGAGGCGACCAGCAGGCGGCAAGGGAGGTGGTGGCGGGATGCCCAGAAAAAACGACCTGCAGACAGGCGGCAATAATAGAGATGCGACGAGATCGATTAGTGAGGGGACGATATTGATCGCGTGAGAGGCACGAGACAGATTGATCGACTTTGAGGAGGTTTTGTTGTGTTGTTTAATCGACTGATTCTGTCTACTTTTGGGGATTTTGTTGTGTTTAATCGATTTTTAGGATGAACCTTGTTAAATTACAATTTTACCCTTAACAGAAAAGTTAACAATGTTAAAGTTTTGTACAATTTAAAACTTTTGATGAAATATTTATGTGCAATTTGGAATAAAATAAAGGTTTGAGTGCAAAATAATTTTTTTTCTAATTCTAGACATGTTGAAAGTTGCTCAGATATATAATGGTCTTGGTACCAAGGTTTCACCTAGTAAGTAGGTGTTGGGTAATGGTGTCATTAACACCTTAACTTGACACCTACAACAAAGATTAATATAACAAGTAATAATAAAGCAAAGCAGAATGTAAATGACTCAAAAACAATCAAAACAGTATTGATCGAAAAGCCTCTTGACTTTTATACTAGTAATAATAGTTTTACAAAGAATAGAACTCGTTGACACTAATTATTCCTCCTAAAATACTTGGCTAGAGGAATAAGCTGAACTTATTCCTTGTAACTACTGTGGACGTAAGTTACAAGATTAGTTGCAAAACACTTAAAGGTTACAACAGAATAGAGATTCAAACTCAACAAGTGTGTTTGTAGTCAACTCCTTACTTGGTCTTATATAGGTTTACAATATGAGAATAAGCAAGTCAGTTTCTACACGGTCTTAAAACATTTTGGTAAATATCTTCTCATGAGACCTTCAGGTTTTAGACGCCCATATGGTCCTACATTGGTTTTTCTTTATGTCGATTCTTTTCATAAATAAAATCTTGCTTGATTTTGTTTCCACAATAAATCAAGCCATATTTCCAGGCCTTATTTTCATTCTTTATATTGTCAAAAACATGCACACAATAATTCAAAACCATGGAACTAATTTTTTTTTAAAAGTAATTTAAACTCCATTAAACCCAAAATTTGTACATGAATGAGAGGAGCATACCCCAATACAATATATACATATATCAACTCAAAGTTCATGACAAAGGAAAGCCTCAGCTAGTCAGAGTAACTAGTGGGAGAAAATTCGTAGGTACAAGCTAATAGACTCTAGTAGGGCTGAGCATAATTGACCCGAACCCGCGGGTCTGCCCGGACCCGGACCGGAAGTCCATGTCCGGGCCAGCCCGATCCGTATCTATTTTCTATTGGGATTTGCAATATGAATGGTTGCGGATCGGATGAGAAAGAAAAGAAGAAGAGAGTATTGTTGCAGAGAATTGGACCGTGCAACTATGCAAGTGTAGAGAAGAAGAAAGGAAAAGTGTTGTTGCTCTCTTATCTATCCCTTTTTTTTCTTTTTCTTTTTTTTTAATTTGAAATATACATCCGGTCTTTATCGGGCCTGACCCGGACCCGGTCCGGTCCGAATCAAACCCGATCAAAACCGGTCCGGGCTCCGAGTCCCATAAAGGGTACCCATTAGAATCTGGGTCATTCCGGATTGGGCCGGATTTGACCCGGTGCTCACCCCTAGACTCTAGTACATAACTATGGAACCAATTACTTGTTAAGAAAGATAAAAACAAAACCAACAATCCAGATGGTGTCAAGCAATTTCTGTAAAGAGATGTCACCAGCACCAAGCCTTGACACCAAGTTGAGTGTCACAAACTACTAAGTCTTGACACCAAGTTTGGGTGTTAGTGACACCACATGAAGACACCAGTTTTAATACGGAAAATTATAAGATTGCTTGCACTTAACGTTGCCTTCTTTCTAATCACTATTTTACACTTCAAATCACAAAACATATAAATGTAAAATGGTGTTCATGTGTTTATCACAAGAAGAGAAAGATGTGTTTACTAAGGAAAGAGATGGAAGATTTTTTATACTCCATTAAATTGTTTCTAAATTAAAAGGTTAAATCTAAGAAATTTGGTATTTAATGATTTCTAATTTAGAGGGTTAGTTTTATTTAAAGTGGGTTTCAAAGCAATATAAATGGGTATCCTAATAATGGATTTTTAGAGTGGTTCTTATATCAATAAAATGTGATAATAAGAAGGTGAGAACAATTTCCTCTAAGAAAATAAGAATCATGTGTCATGTTTTTGCTAATTTATCTCCATTGCTTAATAAAAGCACACAAGGTAAACAAAGAAAGTCGCACGATAATACAAGTTAATCCTCAAACATAATAAATTGTAGGTTTGTTTATTGTTATAAAAATAATCAACAGTTTCGTCAACCAACCATTTCTCATGCCTGAGCAGTAGCGATAATACATAAGGTAAACAAAGAAAGTCGCACGATAATACATGCTAATCATCGAACATAATAAATTGTAGGTTCTTTTATTTTTAGGATATAAAAATAATCAATAGTTTTGCCAACGAAACATTTCATTCATGTGCAAATAGCGATTACTGAGGCTTGGACAACTTCATCAACCTTCTCTCGAAGAAACTGACGCGACTCGACTAAGAGCGCCTCCTCTGTTATGCCCAGGTCAAGTAGCATCTCGACGATCTTCTATGCCCTTTTAGGGTCTATCTCTTTGACAAGTCGAAATAACTTTTCTCCCAACACCTATCCATAACATATGGAAACTTTAGACGTGGCAAGGTGCAAATTTGAACTAAAAGTGTACACTTCAATTGTATAATACATCAAAGTGTTAAATGAATCAAGGTGTATTTAACATAAATAAAACTCTGATGAGTGTAATCTTATCCCAGTGAGGATGTAATTGAGAGTTTGGTGAACACAAGTTGTTACCTGTCCCTGATTATTAGTAGATGAATTTGCAGTTGTAGAAGTCGCAATTCCATCTAACATTCGATTGGATGCCCTCTCATCATGTCTTGTGTCGGCCAATGATGGTAATGTACCCATAGTATTATGGGGATGAGAATTAGGATTGACAAATCCATGATAAAAAGGCCAGTGAAGCTGTAGCATCTGTATCAGATAAGTTATGAGCAATTCATTCAACATATAAAGACAAGACAAAATCACAAGTATTCTACAAACCTGAGGATGCTGAAACATCAGCGGGATTGGCATGTAACCAAATGGAGGATGGGGACGTAAACCTTGAACCATAGGGGGTGACACAAAGTGGTTTGAACTAACATGAGGTTGGAAAACCGTACGCGGAAATTGCATTTGATTGTTGAACATTTGTAGCTGGGGAGCTTGACCATGAGTAGGCAAGGGAGCAACTACGAATGTAGGCATTATTGTGCCAGGGGGGCTGCTTGAGAACATAGCCTGTGTATTATACCAAAATAGTGAAACAATAACATTAATGCCCAACTCTTATTCATAACAAACCTTTTTCGAGTTAAATGAGTATTATGAACGATAAAACTCTTTAAACTCTAGAACTATAAGTTGCCATGTAACAACATATTTTATCGTTAGAAGCTCTAAAATATCAAAATGTGAACTCAGGAGTGTCCTTGGACTTTTGATGGAAAAGAAAATGTTTTTTTAGTATTATAAAAAATAATGGGGGAGAGAAGCTATTGCGGCATGAATCATAATTACCCTGTATCGCACAAGTCTATCTTCCTTCTTCTCAGCAACGGCAACATACAGAGGTTTCCTTCCCACTAATTTACCATTCATTTCTGTTATCTGCATGTTATAACAAAACAAGTAAAGTAATTGGTTTTCTTTTGTCCTTCTTTAATTATAACAAAAAAACGGAACAAACATTTTGGGCTTTAATGGATTTAAATTTTTCAAAAGAAAATTTTAACAAGGTAAATTAACTAAAGAACAAGAAAACAAACCGCTTTAGCTCCCTCATGGGCAGTAGAGAATGCTACAAAGCCAAAACCCTTACTACTTCCTCTTGAATTAAAGATAACCTGCACACAAATTACAACAAGTAAAAATCTGAAAGGAAGTGAGCATTGCACAAAATCTATAACCAGCGAAAATGTTCCACTAACCTTGGATGAAAGTATGGTACCAAATGGACTGAACATGGACTTGAGCTTAACATCATCAACATTGTCATCCAGATTCTTCACATACAAGTTGTTCAACCCGTGAGACGACATGACAATTCTTTCATGGATATGCTTTAGTTTTGCCTCTCTCTCAGACTTCTTTTGTGCTCTTGCAACATACAACTCTTCCCTATAAAAGAGAGACCCATTTAAAGACTCAATCGCCTTGCTTGCATCTTCATGCTTCTCAAAATCCACGAATCCAAACCCTTTCGAATTCCCATGTTGGTCCTTCATTACTATCACACTATTAATGGGTCCGAATTTTCCAAAGTGGTATCTCAAGTCTTCTTCAGTGGTCGATTCACTGAGGTTTTTGACATACAAATTGGTGAACTTAGTATTATTGTCCATGTCATTTTGCCTCTCTTTTTTGCTAATGAAGAGTCCAACATATAATTCCTTTCCGGCAAGAGACACACCATTCATCTCCTCAATAGCCTTTATTGCAGATTCTTCATTCTCGAACTGAACATATCCAAATCCCTTGGATACACCAGAGTCATCTTTTTGAACTTTTGATGATACTACAACCCCATATGTAGTAAACATCTTGTAAAACTCCCTGTCTTCTATTGATTTATCCAAATTCTGCAAATTAAGTTACAAATTAGGAGTTCTCTTACATTAGAAATTGAAATATAAAATATTAAAATAAACGACTCTGAGATAGATGCAGATGATATAAATATATGATTGAGATTTTGCGAAAAAGAGAAAATGATATGATTGAAATTCCGGAAAAGTATTGTTCTCTTCCATCAACCAATAACTGATATTCTTTTGTGGAATTTTTAAATGCCTCATAGTCTTATGGTTGTATAATAGTAATCAGTATTGCAATTCTGCCTCATGATTTTGAGGTTTGAGACTATGATTTTTGTGCATATTTAAGATATTACATCAATGACAAGACTCCTGAGTGCTCAAGAATACCACATAGTTGTGGTTGGAATAGTAAACTATAATGAAACATTACTTATACTTATGGTGAGTGCAGTTTGGTTATACTCTTGATAGCTATAAACTATAATTTGATTATCCGTCTTGAGGTTCTATTACTGCTACACAAGGACATTGCTAAACATACAACATGAATATGTAATTGACAATTTGAGTAACAAATAATTGAATTCCAAATGGTAGGCAATGAGTCAATCACGAAAACTGAACGACAACGATTCTCCCTGGCTACGTTTATCGTGTTTAGTAAATCCTTAGAAACATACCTTGACAAACAGATTTGCAGCAGGATTGTTCCACGAGTTGGGATCGTGGCACGAATATGCCACCCTTATCGGTTTTCCATGTACGAGAGTAAAGTTTAGAGCCTCTAAGGCCCTTTTAGCTGTCACATAATACGAAACAAATGTCACAATTTGCAGCTCCGTCGCATGACCTAATTAATCAACTAACATTCAAGAATAACCAAACAAGAAATAAATCTAAAAAGTTATAACATATACCATCCTCAGAAGTACTTAAATTGATGCGAGCTGAGCTGAGCGATTCCTTAGCTTCACTTGTGCAAATTTGGACTGACACAACGTCTCCTTTCTCCGAGAACAATTGTTTCAATTCCTCCTCAGTGACATTCGCATCCAGATCACCCACATAGAGCTCGGTCTTGTTATTAGTCTCACCATTCTGCGATTGAAGCTGAGAATAACCTTTCTCCGACATAAATTCAACGGCGGACATGTTGATCGATGACAATGAGATGATGGAAAAGACGAACAGGAAAGAGGAATTAATTCAGAACAAAGAATGTAATGATAAGAGAAAATAAGATTTTCATTTTGTGTTTCTATATAGTAAATGTTCTTTATTAAAGTTTGTGTTTTGTTAATATTCTTTACCTAATATATATCTTTTACTGGTTACGTACATTATTTTTAATGCTAACTTGAACGGGGAAATAAAATAAAATAGAATAGGATACAAAGATAATTATCATATTATTGATTCGAAATAAACTTCTTTTTTTGAAGGTCTACTAATTTGTTTCAACTTGATGGTCTAAATCATGTCCAATCCGTTAAGTGCGTTACAATGGCACGTCTTAAGGCGAACTACAGTATAAGCACTTAAGGATCGCATTCCTAAGTACAATTATGGTACGCCCGACCTCACCTAGAGATTAAGGATCAGAATGTAAATCAACAGTGTTAAGGTACTTTGGGAGCATCATGAGAACACACTGAGTATATGGGCTCAACATAAGTCTGGCCCATGTACATATAAGGTTCTAAATGTTCTCCTTAACGTTCGCCCTCTAACAGCAGAACAGGGTTACCAAACCATGTACCAAGCCTCACGTCCGATTATGGCCATGAGCCGGACAGTGTAGCAAAGGAGAGGACACAACCCTAAAAGCCTTAGCTATCTTGGTTATCATTCTTTCTGCTAGACATAGCTATGCTAGTCCGGACACCTTGAAGACAAAATGATCTATTAGGCATATGGAACCTTAATAAAATTCCACATTGCCCCTGCTAAGGTTATATTGGACTTAGGCCCAAGCCCATTAGCCAATGGGCTTGTACTTTCATGTGTATGTGGCATTACGAGAGGCGTAATGGGCGTAATCCTAGAGCTCGGTGAAGGTACAATGGGTATACCTATATAAGGCCCATACTTCAATGCATTAAGGTGAGCATTAAATACTTCATCAAATACTATATACTAGATAGTGTCAATATTTTACCTAGTAAGGCCTTCAATCCTACTAGCCCTTATGTGTACCAATCGGTCTGACTAAGGCAGACCAGACCTTGGTCTTAAACCCCCCTCTCCCCCTCCCCCCAAATGTTTTAAATTTCAGGTGCCTTTCAACCGATCAACTATGACATACTATCCAGACGTTGGGTATTTCGACATACAAAAGGCGTGAGAAGAACTATTGCGGCTTAGATAGGAAAACTACTTTTACCCTCAACTCAACTATTTTATAGCTGATATCTTTCATCATTAACTGTGTAATTTACTTGATTTGTTTCCACTTTTTTTATTATTATTTTGTGTATGTGAGTGAGCTAGATCACTATATTCGTCAAATACATAAATCGTTCCCTTCCCAAGCGCGAACTCACAACCTCGTGATATAATTCACATTTTATAGAGAACTTCATAAACATAATTCGCGGATCAATACAATGTTTTTTCAGCTCTCCAGAAGTTTCCTTAATTTTAGTATCAACCCAAATTTATACAACTTTGGGCCTGGAGAGATTACAATTTACAAATGCCAGTTCAATCTAAAAAAGAAGTGTCGGGGTTAGTTTTGGTGATCCACGAGTAGGTCTTCCATGTTCAAATGATGGTCCTTAACTTCAAGTGACGGAGTCCAGAAACTTTGATGACAATGTTTTAGGCACTGTTATCTAGTCTTTTGGGCCATTTTTTTGTAAGTGCTTAAGTATCGTTTCATATGCATATTGTTAGAATAGATAGTGTCACGTTTGTACTTATTTACATCTACATGTGTTTATGTACAAAACGACGTGTTTTGGAGCGTTCTGAAGTAATTCCGATGCAATTCTATTGCATTGCGGCTATCTCGAAGTGATCTAGAGCTCGTACGTGTGTTCGTGGACATTTGTCAGCGAGGAAAATATTTAAAGTGGAGATTGATAGAGGTTCGGGTGAAGAATCGAAGATTTGAAGCAAAAATATATTTTTGATCTATTTAGAGAAAATTGATGCATGAAGAAGAAGTTTGGCGTACCCACATTCCAAGTGGTGTATGTTGGTTCTTAAATGGCGTATGTTCTGAACCTCCGTATGCGAGTTCTAATATGGGGTACGCCATATTCTTGATGGTGTTGGTAAACGGTGAGAAAATAATATCAAAGATTGCACATTGGAAGTTTAAAATTTTTCTTACTATCATATTCATGACTATATCACATACATAGAGATGGAGAGATTACTTACGTGTTCTCCGACAGATAGCAATAATCAACAACAAGAACTTCTTGATGGAATTCCACATAGAGCTTCTGAAATTTTGCGTCGGGGAGCTTGGAGGTCACTTCGGTGTATTTTTGCAAAGATTCTTCTAATTGTTTGTCAATAGGAAGCATGCACGATCTTAAATTGCTTGTCGTCTATAGGAAATTTGAAGGCTATGACACATATTTATCCCCCTATATATTAAAAGTCAATTGATATTCCTTCCCACAATCAATCGTGATGTGTTCACACTACCATTTGATTTTTATCCATGTATTCTATTTAAAAATAGTTATATTATTTGAAAAGTAAATTCAAATACAATAATACCTTTTCAAATTTAGTATAGAGTCATTAATTATGTAACCACTAATTAGTCACAATCAAGGCATAGATTAAGCTTTTTTTAATTATAACCCTTAATTGTTGCTGGAAAATATAGAACCATTAATTATGTAACCATATTAGTCACAATCAATGCATCAAATTAAGTCTTTTTTTATTATAAACCTTAATTGTTGCTAGAAAATGTTTATTTTATACACAATCTACAAGCTTAATTCTTTATGACTTCTATATCCAATTCTTCAAAGCTCACTCCGTTCTGCTACATTCAGGAGCAAACCGTCCCATGGCGTATGAAGATCTCTCACCTTCTAAACGTCAGAAAGGACGTCATCCTACTAAAGAAGTAACATGGAGTGATCTTTCTTTCAAGATCAAACTCCGCATAATGTTTTTCGTGTATATAAGCAGCATAAAACATCTTATAAAGGTTCTACTATTGTAAGTTTGATCTTTGAATTTATAATAAAGTTTAGAAGCTGACATATGTTGCTTTGTTTAACTACTCTAACATTGGTACCCATTATTTGTTCTAGGAATACATCTTTCAAAAAGATGTTAAAGTTTGATGATTTTTATCAAACGCTCAATATTAGGCCAGTTCCTTTCATGCCATGGAAGTCTCCAACGTCTTATGAGTATCAAATGTTGGTTGAATGTTGGAGAGCAGGAAATCCTAATATTTTCTTCCGGTTGCTCATGGTATAAATATACGTCCTCTACTATTTGGATCCTTATGGTTTAAGATCATATTTGTATCTTGCTTATTTTAATATTTTATAGCTATTAATCCAATCATTTCTACTATACTAATTTACTCATATTTATATGATAGGCTAATGTATTCGAACACAATCATTTCATACAAATCTATTACTTGTTCCAGAAAGTCATAAGTAGTGTACACCCTATTGGTGAGTACTCTTAAGTTATATTCAGGTTACTTTCAAACGGTGAATTCCTTAGAACTCAAGCTATAAAAAGACACTTGGAATTATTATGAACAAGTCGGGTGGACGATGGATACTCTTGAATCGGGACGTGCTGACATGTGTATGAGGTTATATGACTACTACAATGGTTTTATGCACAGGGATAGGGACCCAATAATGCTTTGTTGTATGGAGCACAATCTACCCAATATAAACTCAAGATTAGACGTAGACTGTGTTTATTGTCTGGCGGACCTTGAAGTTGCAATATATCACAGTAGGGCGCACGTGAAGCACATTTTACGGGTTAGTGATAGGTGTAGATCATATGGTATATGAGGTTGTCCTTATTTCTTTCATGCTCTGACTGGAAGCTCTATTGCATCACATTTTATGTTATTTTTTCCATAAACAGTTACATGATGAGTGTATTTTTTTATTTCAGCCATTTGCAACTTATTGTTACTATCATAACTCTTACTGTAGAATTTGGTAGCATGTTATAAATATAAATTGCTAGCATGGAAGGCCTGTGAGAAATATAACAAAAATCGCAATCCTGTTTTTAGTAGCAACATTGTTGCATATACATAGATATATAGATATATATCAATCATGTTTATATTAGCAATCATTGTTGAGAATACATAGATATATCAAGTTTACAAGAAATCCTATTACTCACTATTTACAGATGCATTCAATCCAACTCTATAATATCTTCTTAATTTGATTGCTTTAATTATGTTTACTTCTTTGATAATTGTTATGATTGTTAGTACAAGCATGAGTAGCTAATTCGCTCTGTGTTGATGATAGATACAAGAATGAACTAGGTTTTGATAAACATTGGCTTGAGATCTCTGATGTTAAACCTTGTATAACAATATGTTTTCACTGTTCATATGACTGCCATTACTACGTATGTTTGAATAGGTTAGTGACAACCCTAGGTCATAATAGCGTATGAGATTGTAGAATCTGAGGTACTGTGCATGCTACTTGCTCATTATATTGTTTATTGATGATCAATGAGCTGCCATGTCGCTTCAACTCCATGTTCATATGATTCTTCTATTGTCAATGTTTTCATTCATCTCTGGTTATCTTCTTGACAATTTCCTGCTTTCTAGATTTAAGTTTACAACCAACTTGTTTTCTGCAAATTGTTAAATTTAGCGTTAATCATAATCATTCGCTCATAGTCTTTAGAGAATGTCATTCATGTTTAACTTCGCTATACACAAACCCCTTTTTGTGTAGTTGTAGTTGAGCATTGGCTAGATACAAATTACAATTTTGATTCGTCTGACAAACGCACATCATGGATCATGTTACGTTGGTGATGGATCGTATTTCAGGATCGAGCTACACTTGCTCAGACAAATGAGGTTGTCAAGCGGATTAATGATTATGTTATGTCGTTGTTGCCGGGAGATGCAACAGAGTACATGTCGTGTGATAACATATGTCCCAACGAGACCGATTTGGTAACTAGGGATGATGTATACTCCGTGGAATTCTTAAACACAATAAGAGCATCTGGATTGCCGAATCACATCATTCGGCTGAAGGTCGGCATATAATTCCCTTGCGTAACATCGACCCTTATGTCGAACTCTGCAACGGGACTCGATTGATTGTGAATGGGCTTGGGGACAAGATTATACAAGTTAAGACCATTTCCGGCCGTAATGATGGAACTAAGGTATACATACATACCACATATGCTTTTGTCACCGTCTGATCAGACAAAATTCCCAATCAAGTTTCAGAGATGATAGTATCCTATTGTGATAAGCTATGCGATCACTGTCAACAAGAGTCAGGGGTAGTCTTTGGCTAATGTTGGACTGTTTCTTCCTAGACAAGTGTTCAACCACGGTTAGTTGTATGTTGCATTCTATCGGGTTACCAGAAAGTTCTTATACTCGATGAAGATGAAAATCCTACAGACACCACTACCAAAGTTGTGTACAAGGACGTTCTATTCAAACTGTCAAAGTAGACTTAATATTGAATATCATTAACTTTGATACATTTATAAACTTTATACACAAATCCGTGTAATCGTTCTTTCCTTATCTTATAATGTTCTCTTACTTACACACACAACTCTTCTCATACGGTGTTTAAGATCAGCTTTATTTCGTCCCATGACATCGCCACGGGTATGCACTAGTAGTATTGAAATTAGACAAATTGGAGTATGTTTAGGACTTGAATTTTGTACACACTCATGATTTGTCTCTATATTAATACTATTCAGTTTACTTGCATTGTGTACCAATGTCGATGGATTGGTGGGGATCACGTGGTCCCACCGAATCCGCTTGGACACCGGTTGAGGCCTGGGCCTCTCCACTATTACTCCTCTTTTGTATTTTTCCGCTCAAAAGCACATTTAAATTGATTTGAACTTAATTTCAAATTCCGTCTAGTTTCATATTTTCTTTAGTTTTTGTAAATTGGTAAGAGATTTTTTTATTGCAATTTATCACATATCCATTTATTATCCACATGTATTATACCAATTAGTGAGTTGATATAAATAAATGTAATGCCCCAAAATTCCAATGAGCTTACGGGATTGGGAACGCTACTCATATCAACAAGGTGCACCTTTCTTCTTGGAAATCCACCTAGAAGAACGTCAGACTTAAGCGTGCTTGCTCTGGAGCAATTCTAGGATGGGTGACCTACTGGGAAGCTCCTGGTGCGCGCACGAGTGAGGACAAATTGCACGTATTAGAACCTGTGCTGGTCGGTTGGGCTAGCATATCACCCGAAGAGCAGTCCTGGAGTAATCTTGCTTGCCCGTTGGGCCGGGTCTCGGTCCATTTCTGGTCGGTTTGTTACAAGTGGTATTAAAGTGGGACTATCCGAAATTGCAGGAACTAAGTGCCATACGAGGCAAAGTGCTACAATGTATGGGCGGTGAGAACCACCTCTAGAATCCTACACGGATGGTTGGTCCCGGGACATTGTGACCCCCACGACTTAAGGCACTCGACGAGGACGTCGAAGCTTTAAGGGGGTCGATTGTAATGCCCCAAAATTTCATAGAGTTTAAAGGGATCAAGAACGCTACTGATCATATCAACAAGGTGCACCTTTCTTTTCGAAAATTCACCTAGAAAAAACTTTAGAGTTAAGCGTGTTGCGTGCTTGCTCTGGAGCAATTCTAAAAATGGGCGACCTACTGGGAAGTTCTCAGTGCGCGCATGAGTAAAAACAAAGTGCGCGATTAGAACCCGTGTTGGTCTGTGGGGCTAGCATATCACCCCGGAAAAAGTCAT
>JAQRGC012308948.1:0-10775 GCA_028659135.1 Plantago lanceolata | reverse complement strand
AGGAGTCGTTCTCTGTGATTGTGTGTGGTTCCGCTTACCTGTAATACTCTGAGGTAGCTTTCGTCCATTAGGATTGGTTAGAGCTTGTGCCGGTGCATGGTTATTATTTGCAGGTTGTTTGTCTTTTCTAGGCATGTTTGAGGTACTGCCAGGATTCTGCAGATTTGTACCTTGTTGCTGCTGAGTCTGGGGCACAGCTGGGGCTGTTTTTCTGCCGTTTCCTGCTCTGCCAACTGCAGCAGGTAATTCATCTACTGGTGCCTTTGATTTCTTCTTACGGATTACTTGAACCCATTCTCCAAACTCCTTATTTTTCGCCTTTTCGACCAACCAATGATCACTTGTTTGTTGTGTCAAAGTATTCACTGTTGGCGAAATCACCACCTCATCCGTTTGTATTGGTTCTACAGGTTGGGAAGGAGCAGCAGGGACGGGCACCAAGATTTCTGCTGTTTTCTCCTTTGCTGAGCATTCCTTGATGGTATGACCAACTCTTCCGCAACCATGACATAGTTGTGGTAGGTTTTCATAGACAATCTGATATACTTTTCCTTTGATGCATACACCCAATTCAACTGGTTTGTCCGTCTGAATTTGCACACACATTCTAGCGAATCTACCCCTCTTTGTATTGAACGTGTTCCCATCTATCTTGATAGGATCTCCTATGCAAGAGGCAATAGCTTGAAGCATAGACTCTCGAAACATTTCAATTGGCAGATTCAGTATTCTAACCCATGTTATTACAGTAGCAATGTGATCATTCTCTGCATCAAAGCCCGGTTGCCACTTTCGTAATGAAAGGAAGCTACCTGCAAGTTGCCAAGGCCCCTCCGTAAGTATGATTTCCCTTTTGAAAGCATTGATTCCTTTCAGGCAGTAACATCCAGCACCCAAATCAATAAGTTCGAATTCACCCTTAAGGCTCCACATTGAATCTAGTCTACTGCATAATACAGGATAGTACCATGGATCTCCCATTACTTTGATCAGAATTGTGTTTTCCCATTGTTTATTCATCTCCCTGTCCAAATCATCAGTTACCTCTATTTGTTTGAAGGGCATGGTCTCTGACGGGGGGAGTATTGTGATCATACTCCGTTCCAGACGTGTGGATTCAATGTCAACTCGACGATCCAGGGGTTTCACTGGCAGCGGCATAACCTTACTAGCGTAGGTCTGTTTCGGTAGCAGTGTATCTTCATACCTGAACGGTGGTGCTGGGGTTTTTGGATCTGTATTACTCGACTCCATATCTCTTCTTTGTCTCTTCTGCTTTTCTTGGGTCCGATTCATAGCCAGAGGCTATGGAATCGGAGGATTGTTGATCGGAAAATAAGCACCGGCGGCTGGATTTTCTTTTAGGTCGGAAATTGATTTTAGAGAGAGAAAGTTAGTCAAAAAAGTCAAACAAGATCTGTGTTTTGATTCATGATTAAGTGTGTAATTTAAACTTTAAAGTCAAACAATTACATACTGACTTGAAAACTGGTTTCTTTTAATAGGTTAATCGCAATAGCATTGATAACAAGCGTCTTATCTCATAGATCGTGTTGAAGTGAGCTCTCAAAATTCGAAGCGTGAGAGCGAGGTCTAAGCATTAATATTTTAATACGCTTTACGCATGTGATCTAGTCATCTACCATTCTGACCTAATCCATCGTTGATGCAAATGCAGGAATGAGAAGAGACAGAAAAAATATTGTTTAAAGCATCTTGTTCCTTTGACAAACACAAACATACATACTGTACATATGTTCAGCAAACTGACCAGCAAGTTTGCCTATCTCAATCTCTGCCCTCTGTAGAAGTTCTGCAGTTCGGGTCGACACAGCGACGACCACTGTCCTTGCACAGAATTCCAACAGTTTCAAACTCCAACATGATATAATACATATGGAACTGACAATGTGATATGATTTTGGTTGTTACAAACTAGGCTATACATATTCCACTCCCGTGATCGTATCAAACTAGCCAGTAGCCATGTAAAAAACGAATGGCATGCACACGGTTGTTCAGATTCACGATACACGTGGTGGAACGTAATTCTGTTCTTTCTCCTGAAATGCGCGCTTGTGGCTTGGCAGCAGTTATTGCCATCTTTTTGGAGGTTTAGGTACAGCAGAACAGCTTACTGTCGATGACGACCTTTTAATACCTGAGGAACAACATATAATAGTGAATGAAACTTCTGTTCTATGTTTGAACAAAGATATGCATTGTGAAATATGCAAAAAGACATGAAAAGAGATTAAGTACTTGGAGTTTTCAGGGAACTCTTGCTTGAGCTTGTCAAGGTGCTCTTGCTTGAGGTTGAAGACTCCCGAGATCCTGCTCGACTCTGTCTTGTTGGCGGTCTTGGAATATTAACTGGCAAACTGGGCCTGAATTCAATCAACAAGACAGACAAGTGAGTATCGTAAGACTAGAAAGTCGTTAGAACAACGTCAGGACACAGTCTCATGTGGTTTGAACTAGAGAAGTAGAGAACTGATATGGTTTCAAAAATGCTTACCTTCTGGTGATCTCTGTAGATGGCGACTGTGGTTCTTCAGGAAAGAGGGTGTACTCCACAATACTATGAACTGAACCATCAGGTTCAGTACCCATAGAAAGAACACTGTCAGATATATCACTAAGTCTATCTTCATCGTCTCCGAATCCCATAAGCTCCACATCGTCAGTAGGATCTTTACCTTCATTTGCTAAATCAAATCCTTCATTGTGTTCTGGGAAAATATCACCTGGTCGTAAAGCAGCTAATCTTGATTGTCGTAAGAATTCTCTGTGGCGCTTCATGTCATCGACTGAATGTGGAGAACCAGCATCAGAATGCTTATCACTGTACTCAGAGCTGTTTTCAAAGTCAGAAGGTGCCTTCTCAGAAACAGTTTTACGTCCTTGAAGTCTTCGGCCTGTCTGTGCCGGCCCAGTACAATGTCCCTGTGGAGAGGAAGATCCAAATCTACGTCGTTCGCCATTTCCAAACCTTAAGCGCCTAATTTCCTCGTCCTTTTGTGCAACAACTTCTTTCAAAGAAGTTACCTGTTCCATAAGTTCTGTGATACCCCTGCCCTTCCTATTAGTATATGCTGCACCCAACTCGACGCCAGAAACTCTCTGCGCAAACTTAAGGGTACTTATACTCTCCGAGTAGGAGTTCACTTCGGGATTTAGTTGCACTAACATAAGAGTCTTAGCCCTGCCACCTGCAACAAAAAGAGTGTGAGCAAGATAGTACTACAACAATGGAAATGAATTTAACAGTTACAAAGTACAGGAATTTTACCCAAAGAGCTTTGAAGAACTTGGGTTAGTTTACTATTTCTGTAAGGCACATGCACACTTTTCTGAGCCAGTGCAAAGATTACATCGCCTAAAGCCGACAGAGACTTGTTTATATGTTGTGCTTCCCGCAATCTGTCACCGGATGCTACTGAGCGATCAACTCTTTCGCTTCCAGCAAGATCAACCAAATGGAGACAACCATTCAACATGGATTTTGTCTCCAAATCCGTCCCACGAACATGAACTGAGAGGATACTGTCATGTATGTGGTAAAATCATCAGTAAATTGTTATCTGAAGCATATTCAGAAAATGCATGATATAATTGCCAACCTGTGTGAACGACTACTTCTTTGGTTCGAGGCAGTAGCACCTACAGCCCTATTCATCAAGCCGATTTTCATCAAGTCTAGCACATCAGTAGTTGATTTAACCGGATGCATGCTAGCATCAGGCACAGCCAATCCATTTGGTTGGGTGATACTAGTAACCCCGAGTGTAAGTGATTAAGTCAAAGAAGACATTAGATAATGAAATGTATGACGCATATGAACAATCAGGGAAGAGAAATGCATCATGCATGGTTATTAGCATGAGATGTGAAGAAAAAGAACACGTAGAAAGGATATCTCTTCGGAGAATTGCCACTGCGAAGTAAGTCACGCACTTGCTCATTATATATCTCAACCATTTGGACCCCAACTTCATAAGCAATAGAGCCATGTCTATTTTGCGAGATGTTGAAGAGATCATTCAAGGCTCTATAGTTAACTCCCCAGTCCGAAACTGATGTCATATTAGGCCCAGTCTGAATATTTTTTTGGAAATGTTAGCAAAACAAACCTGAAAAGACCAAAAAGATCGTCGTTCTAAAGTTGGAGTTCTAATCTTAGTTACCATGGTGTAAGTTTTGCCAGAACCAGTTTGACCATAAGCAAATATGCAGACATTGTATCCATCAAGGACTGACCGGATTAACGGTTGAGTATCTTGAAATACATCCTCTGGACACACAGAAAGCGAAACAGTTAATACTAAGGTTAAATACTTCTCCATATAGCTTCTCATAAGCAAAATTCAGAAAAACAACCTTGTGTGGCAGTAGGGCCAAAAACTTTGTTGAATTTGAAAAGCCGCTCAGTGTCCTTTCCTGGTTTAGAGGGATTCGTAACAACCAGTTCTCCATCCTCACCGATAAACTGTACTGTTGTTGGTTTTTCAGTTTGTGGCTTTATACGACAGTAAACTCTTATATTTCCTATTAAGGCATGGTTGAACAATATCAACAGTTGGTATTTGTAAGTTGTAACACATTTGTTATGAACACACAAGTAACTTTAGTTTTCTTCACAAAGAGCATACTAACCTTTCAGATCTTGAACCTCATTATACAATTTTCGATTCTCTTCAAAAACGTCGTGGTAGTTCTGAGCAGCATCTACTAACTCTTGGATGTTAACACCTAAATAGATCAATAAAAGAAAAGATAAGAATTAATCTCAATCAAATAATTTGTGAACAAACAAGATTTAAGACAGTGGCCTACCAAACTTATATATTTCTTCAGCATATATCCTCTCGTTCTTCCGAGCGTCTTTCTTGATATGCTCAATAGATGACCTCAGTTCCTGATAAAATTCAATGACATTACTCATTGGGCAGAGGTTTTGAATAATATATGTAAAACATTTGGTATGGCACACAGACCTGCAAGGTCCGAAACTGAGAACTTATGATGTTCTCATGTCGTCGTTCTTTTCTTTTCCTCCGCAAAGACTCTGCAGCTGATAAATCCTCAAGCTCTTGTACTTTTTGTTTAGAATCTGTCAACTGATTCTCAAGTTCCATTATTTTCTTCTGCAGTATGTCTTTATCCTGCTCAGCCTTAGTTTCCAATTGCAAGTAACTTTGTTCGTGTTCCTTTATGCTTAATGCTAATTCTTCCTCCAGTGATGAAATTTGACACTCACATGTGTACTTTTCTTTTCTCAAGTTGATCAAGTCTTGCTCTAATTTCAATATTTCCGTATTTAGCTGATCACGATCCTGCTCAGCCTTGGCTTCCAATTGAGAGTAATTCTCTTCGTACTCCTTCTTCACTAATGTCAGTTCTTCCTTCAGTGATGAAATTTGACTCTCACGCTCGTCAGTTTCTTTTCTCGCTTCACTCAACTCTTGCTCTAGTCCCACTATCTTCATCTGTAGCATATCTTTATCCTGCTCAGCCTTAGCTTCAAGTTGAGAGCAATTTTGTTCGTACTCCTCCTTGGCCAATGTCAGTTGTTCCGTCAGTGATGAAATTTGACTCTCACGTTTGTCATTTTCATTTCTCAAGTCCATCAACTCTTGCTCTAGTCCCACCATCTTCGAATGTAGCAAATCCATATCTTGCTTGGCCTTGGCTTCGAGTTGGTAGTAATTTTGTTCGTACTCCCTGGCTAGTATCAGTTCTCCATTAAGCGATGAAATTTTACTCTCACAACTGTCCTTTTCTTTTCTTAACTTATTCAACTCTTGATCTATATGCTTCTTCTTCTCCTCCAACTTTATTTTCTCAACCTGTCGTATCGCATAAAAGGATTGAAGGACTATGAGTGACCAAGTACAAAAACTTAATAGTTTGCTCGCCAGGCGAATATACAATATGATCTGTATACCTCAGTCCTATTCAGTAGATTTACATCTAAACAAGTACATGAACCAGAAAAGTAAATTCAGTCAAGGAAACATAATAGGTCCAAAGTAGCATGCATGTTTCCTCAATGAAGAAACGCACCTTAATCTCTTGAAGCTGGGTTGCGACAGCCTGCACGATTATAGGTTTCATGAGATGAATAGTTAAGGAAAAAGAAGAAAATGATGGAAGTCATATAACCCACACTTGAAATGGCTTATTGACAAACCTCGCGTTCTTCTTTGGTTTCATTTGCAAGGGATTCTAACGTCTTAATCTTCGATTGATACCTATCTTCACGAGACTTGTATATATTGTTTTGCTGCAGTGATAACGTAAAGTGAGTCACAAAGCCATATCTTCAAAAAATACTAAAATCGTTCAAGTAGACATAATGTGTTACCTTGTTCACATTATCTTCATGTTTTGAAGCTCGCTGCTCAAGTTCTTGGACAACTAATTTCAAGACTGATGCAACCCGCTATTACAAACATACACAGACAGTCAGATTGTGGTAAGAAAGCAGTCGATCAAACGTACCTAACTGCTGCAAAGTGCCAAAGTTATATATCCTACCTGAGGAATTTCTTCATTCTTTGTCTCAATGCTGCCATCCAGTGCCCTACTCACAACACCAAAAAGTGACTGTGTAGAGGCGCTCTGCATATATCGAACATCATAATTAAAGCATAAAAATTAAGATCACATCCGATGTGAGAATAAGTTAAGTAAATAATGTGCATCTGATTGTAGAAGATGACAGGTGCTGTCTTACCTCCAAACTACCCAGTTTCATCAATTCTGAAATCCTAGGAGATGGGAGATCCGCATTATGTCCATTCACCGGTTGACGTTTATTCCCTACACAAAATGATCAACAAAGCATATGATAGAGCTTAGGAGACACTGACATCCTAGCTGAGTAGAGTAAAGAGTAAAATACAATTCCCCTAGAAAGTCAGTTGAAGATTCAGTTACTGGAATTTACCCTCAGCAAGACCATTGAAAGATTCTATTTTCCCAGAAACACCACCATTACGACGTTCATGTAACTTAGCAGGGTTCCCAACTCTACCAGCATTTGCTTCTGGATGCACCTCCATTAATAATGGAAAAGATCAGATAATGACACCTGAAAGCAAAAGAAGTAGAAAAAAGATTACAGACGTTCGCATTATAGACGTTCAAATACACCCTAGAAACAGAAAGCAGTTCATCTATGGACCAGCATTGCAGTTGGAACCAAATCTCCCTCCATGGAAGAACCAACAAGTTCACAAATATGCTCATGATATGAATTCTGGCCAAGATATAGCCTCATTACAGGTCCAACAGTATTGGCCTAATAAAATTTTCGGTCACTCATAAATAATCTAGCAGCTGGTCTTGGAGCAAGATTTATTTACAAAATACTAATGAAATTAAATCAAAGCCATAGGTTCGATTGATCCAACGAACAATTAAACACAAGCCGCGCAAATGGAACTCATGACCAACTAGTTTTGATTAATCGAATCAAAACTATCAAAATGTAAATGAAAAATAACAGGATTTCAGTTTTTCTCAACACCAACATGCCTAAGCCCCTTCATCTTTCCTAAATTTCATATTTGAATCATTACAGCAAGAAAAACATAAAATATTGAAAATTGATGGAAACATAATTACAGAACAGATATCCAAAATAACAAAGGAAACCGCAACGAATCAATCTTTCAAGGTTGGTATACTGACCTGATCCGGTACAGAGAAAGATTCAATTAAAATCTTTCAATCTGTGATTCAATCTTTCAGAAATAGTTTCCCTTTTCCCTCGAAGAGAGAAATGGAAAACCAGAAAGTGATTTGAATGAGCAGAGAATGACAGGAAAATTGGCTTAAATAGCACAAACCAAACCAGCAATGTTGATCAAACCAACTGATGGTGCTCATTGAAATTGATCCAAATTTTTTTTAGTCTATTCCATTTCTTGAATTTTTGATTGGTTGATCATGTAAATAATAAGATGAATTTATAAATGTTCAAAAAAAAAAAAAAAAGGTTAGATCGTGTTACCCACAAAACATGATTTCTTGGATTACTTTGTATTTCAGTTATTCAGTTCCCGCCTTTTCCTGCCTTTTCGCTCCAATTTTGACTTCTTCCTTTTTACTAGGAAAAGTTCGTTTTCGGGACCGTGTATCTACCGCGATCACAAAATAACCTAAGTAAGAACCAAACTACACTACACCAAACACGAAATGTTCAAAATCGAAAACAATAAAATCACAAAATACATCACTCGTGCAATTTGAACCCGTCACCGAAGAAATAACTACTACTAGTTGACATTATAACTTAAACATATCAATCTAAGAGTGCAAGAAATCCTTAATGGACAACCTTATTTGCATGACTGGTGTGACACTTTGTGTTTTAAAATGACAAGTCATTGAGAGATTTCACATTCAGAGGCCTATTAGCTAAGAAAACACAATTAAGTTACCAAACTTGCATCAGTTGCTATCTTGTCCATGATGTTGGCAACAACATTCTTGGACTCCCTCAGCAGCTTGATGCTGTCGTTGAGCCTCTTGCGTTTATCCGCGTTGTAAGGCGACTCTTCCAGCATCTTCTCGAATCCATTCCCTTCTGGTTCCATCACCTCATCGATGATATCCTTTTCCATTTCCTTGTTCACCAGGTTATGAATGCTGAAGAGCAAATGCAAAGCCATCCCATCTACCAATCTTCTCAGGACGATCTTCCAGTAGGCCTCCATCCTCATCTTCACATCAAAGGCTTCTTCCGCGATAGCTGCATGGCTGCGTAAATGAGCCACATCAATCACCCCAAACTCATGTAAATTCGCTTTCGGGGGCTTAGACTGATCATTGAGAACTTCCATGAAGTGAACGCGTCGATCCATGTATCTGCTCCACAATTTAGCATATTCTGGATTGCATGTGAAATCTGTAAGCTTCTCCATCTCCACAATGTCGTTCACCCAATCAACCGATTGCTGCTTCTTCTTAACTACAAGATTCTGCGTTGCTCCTAGCATGGTGGAGAGCAGTTGTGGATGGTTACCACAATGCCGCATGATGACAGACTCCAAGCCGTTTTCTATATAACTCCAAGCATTTTCCACAAAATCAGCTGGTTGATATGATAATGTGTTCATCTTTTTGTGGAGTAGATTAAGAAATACTGCTCTGGGAAGGAAATTCGGTAACCCGATACATTTTTTCTCCTCCAGCACCCTGATTTCATCTAACAGGAACATTTCCTTGGGCTCTTTTTTACTTGCCTGAATACTATCAGAGTAGTCATTCAGCATCTCTGCAAGCCTAGCCGTATAGTGCATCTTCAAATCATCAGGATACTCCTCGAACTCCCCTCGCAAGAGAATCTTTCTCAAAGATTCCTTGGCCGAACCAAGAATATGCATAAATGCAGCCATAGCTTCAGCAATTGACTCCATTTTCTGCGGCAACTTCTTCAACTCATTCATGTTCGCAGATAGCTTATCGCTTATCTTCCTTACTATATCAGGCAAGCACTTTAAGATTATACTTGCTTGAATCTGCGCCAACTTTTGAGCCAAAACAGGAATTCCAACCATGGACTTGCTAATTTTGGACAAAAGACGATGCTTCTCGAAAAGCTTAACCTCTTCCACACGTGCCTGCTCGTAAGACTCATCCCCAATACGGTTCCTGACACAAACGTAACCAAGCCCAATATTCACATCATCACCAGTTACCTTCTCGAGCAGACCTTCTGGTGACTTGTCGGCTTTGGTGACCACAGCAAGAGTCCTTCCTCCAGTCCTGTCGACTTGCTGCGACATCCTAATTGACTCACAGGTGGTGAAATCCACATTTGCTGATAAAACATTCAAGATTATGCTCTCTTCTGGAGTAATAAACTCCTTGATGATATTCGATATCTGCTCGTATATGTCCTCAGGCTGGCCGTGAACTGGCACTCGAGTGATTCCAGGTAAATCAACCATTGTCAGATCAGGCACACCTTTCTTTTTCACAATAAGAGTCAAAGGTCTGTTGGATATCCCCTTTCCTCTCCCAGCAAGTTTATCTGTAGCCTTACCAATAGCATCAGCGACATGTTTCTCATCCGTTGGCACAACATTTCCATTGTACTCCAAGAAAAGCTCCGGTTGGGAAACATCGTGATTCTGCAGCCTCATGATGAGAGGGACCCTGGTGCAAATGCCTTGGCCTCTGGGGAGGCTAATCCCGGCAAGTGACTCAAGAACACTGGACTTTCCAGAAGACTGGTCACCAACCACCACAATTGTAGGGAGTTGGATACCTTCCTGATTGATCTTGAGGTGGCGCAGCCTGTCCACTGCGTCAAGGAGTGGACGAATTTTGTCATTGTAAGACGAAACTATTGGCGGATTCTGTGATCCTTCTGGAGATGCTTCGTCTTCCTCTTCTTCGCGTGAAATGTCTAGAGTATGTGCAGCTAACATCCTCTTCTTGTTCTTCGTGTTGTTCGTAACCGTGTTGCCGCGTTGCCTTTTAGTACTGCTCATCTTTTGTTTTTTTCTTCTTTTACAGTGCAATATGTATGTATGAGATTGATAAACAAACCTCCAAAGCAAGTTAATTTATAAAGGCAAGAACCAAGAACTGCATGCATCTGGAACCGAAAGGATGCTAGAGTTATTCCTGTTTCAATGCTATTGAGCTAAAAAGGCGTTACAGTCTTTACAGTTCACACCAAAATAATCAGGTTTTCTTTATGGAATCATGAAAGTGTAGCCGAAAAGACCCGTAGGCCGTAACACTCCGCATCCCAC
>JAQRGC012308923.1:0-10025 GCA_028659135.1 Plantago lanceolata | reverse complement strand
TCATTAGGCTCTTTCTTAATCCTTTTTGCATGGACCATGTTTGATTAGGGTTTGTAGAACCCTAAACAGACAACTTAAAACACCTCATTAACTACCTTGATTATGATCCCATTGTTAATTACTCTGCAGCTAGCATGGTTGCATAATCAAAGATTTGATGCTACAAATCGAGCTACCTATGTTTTGATCATAGATCTTCGATGCTAGCTACGTGGAGTACATATCATTATGAGAGACAATTTTCAAGTTCTTAATGTTGAATATCTCTGTTTTTTACGAGATATGGAGAGGACAAACGAGTCCAACTAGGTATAGTAAATGTAAAAGATATATGTGAGATCGTGCTAAACACAGACTAGTCGAACCAGTGGTCATGTGATATATGCTCAATTGTCTATAAATCGATTGTGTGCGTTTAGATTTATTAGGCGTATGAGTTGGTGAGTGAACGGTTCGAATTCGGAATCCAATAGTGAAATGATAGGGGTTGCTAGATGGAAGGAGAGGAGGAGACATGGAGAATATAATGCAGGGGATAGTCGAGAGGGAATTGACATGCAAGTTGTCAACATTATATTCCAAATACATATATCGTGGAATTCACATTTCACAAGTACAAGACCAAATCTGCACTGTATATATGTTCATTCATCATGACATGCAACTTTATAAATAGTCTTCTATGTTATGTTACGTCTGTCTTGTGTACGTATATGTTCAATCTCCTGTCAAGCTCCAACCCTTAATAGCTAGCTGGACTCATTTGGAAATATGTATGTTGAATAATTGCCAATTTCATCATATAACTAACTCCACATGTGAATCAAAATGAATTGAATTGAATATATAGAATTATATTTCTTCATTTCGTACTAACAACGCTAACTGTTAACAGAGTTGATTAAAGAGATGAATATCTTACTCTTAGTTATATGTTCCCTGCATCAGAGCATGTTGCACGTGTATGGTTTAAAATTGATTTACGTAGTTTGCAGTCCATTATATAGATATGTGAACTTGTACGTGGGGTTTATTCAGTGAATACCCGAAGAGTAGCAGTTGCGGGATTACTAATGGGTCGATACCAGACCCATTGTTCCGAATGGGTTTCGTAACAAAAGAAGAAGGGGATTATATTTGGACTACTTGAAGACTAGACTTCTTTGTTAACACTAAAAAAAGTAGAAAATGGAAAGACTAAGACAAGCCTAATAAAACACACAATTAGTAGGTACGTGACTTGAAATTTTTCATGTTCTTTCAAGTCGTTGAAAAGTTTAAGTCTCCTAGCGTACGTAGCTTAGTCAAATTAAACCTAGACAACTTAAAACTCTAAACCCCAACCATTAGAATAATTAAAGGAAACACAAGTCTCCTCACGTATTAGTATGGTCAATTTTCCTATATGGGTCAAACAAGATATATGGAATCAAATTGGGATTGATCTACGTAACAATGCTTAATTAGACAAAGTTGCCCTAAAGCCAGGCCATTAGCTTACCTAATTTATGATAATTCTCAATCACTAAGAATTATCAACACAAAAAAATTGTCTTAGCTAATAATTAACAATTTCTTGAGCCACGCAACCCTTGATCTTAATATCATGGATCATGGGTGGTCCAAATCTTGCTTTCTAATGGATTAAGACAAGATTATATTTCTTAACCTAATTTTCTGGTTAGTCCTAAATTCTTGTCGATTAATAGATCTTTTTGGGAGCAATTTCAGATCCTGGTAGATCCCGGCATTTCGTTAGCATGATGCATGTTAACAATACTTTATCTTAATGTGGTCGGTTATACTCCGTTACACATTTTTTAAAAGCGTTAAAGTGAGGATTAATAATGATTTCCCATTATCTTTAAGGTGACTCTAACCTTCAACCTATTACTTGGAGGTAAATCATATTACCAACTGAGTTTCGCTTCATTCTCGTTACACATAATTAACCTAAGCATTGAGACTAATCATAGGCATGGTTAAACAGGTTGGATTAGGGGATTATTACATGATAAAATAGGGACATGAGATCGGCGTTAATGTTTGGGAAGGGACCTACAAAAATTGTCGTGCTTGGTGTTAATGATCAGCCATTCGAATATGATTGGATGGGAAAAGCTTCGTACGGACTGGATCGGATTGTAATTTTAATAATATAATAAAATTATTGCAACAAAGGAACAATAACCAAATCGAGACCTTGGTCTACTCTTTTGTCTCTAATTGTTCCTATTTTCACCCCCTTCTTTTTCCTCTATTTACACTTTGGCTTCCATCCCAAATTCCCAATACTTCCAGTCAACACTTTGACTTCTTTGACCATTGACCCTAATCACTTTAGTGTGTCAAGTTAATCATTAAGCTTTGAGATTCTATTACGTAACATGGTTTTAGAAAATCATAATCCGATTTTAAATGGTGTATCAGGGATTCTAAGGACCGTCTCTAGAAAGAGATTATGATTTTCTAAAATGGACTAGAAAGCACTGTGGAAAGAGATCGTTGGAATCGTGCTTCATGAGGACTGTCTCCTCACTGTCATGGGATACGAGTCAAATGAGTGATAGCCAACGACCGTCACACCGCCCGACTGGAGATTCGGTTTATAATATTCTCTATGTATTGGTTGAGATTGGGAGAACACTATGTTGGTGTCCTTCCCCCCAGCCTAGAAAAACTCCAATTCGGAGTATCATTGCTTAGATTGAACGTCTACCAAGGAACGGTGCTAGAGAGGCTTAACAACCCGAATGATGACCTGGTAAGGAACACTTGAGATTATTATTGAACTATTCATAAATCGAGTGGAATGACTAATGTACCCTTGAAAGCGACATTTGAGTTGGTGACTACGACGAAATTAGTTGTCTGCCCTTGAAAGCGAACTTGAAATCGGTGACTACGATGAAATTACTTGTCTGCCCTTAATAACGAGATCTCCAACCCAGACCCAGGCCCATGGGCACTAGAAGAAGGTGACGTGGCCAATGAGGATTGTACACTTGTCAACCATCTAAAGCTGGAAGTACACCTATATAAGTCCACAAATCCCACGAATGACAAGTATCACATGTTCATTTATTGCACATGTAGTAGGCTAGCACTCGAACACTGTTATAAAGAAGGGTACCCTGCCTCCTTCGAGTTAAAGTCTCTACTTAACTGGTCTGACCATACGACATGTCAGTCTTACAGCAAAAAAAAACACATACTTCTCTCTGCTTATTGCAGGATCTAGGTGACTCGACTGTTATTTAAAAAGTCGAGTACTAAAACAATTTAAATTGCCTGAAAATGAATTTAATGAATATGAACCAAATGACATCGTGTGAATCATTGTATTTTTAGGACTACTTATTCATTTTTGCTTCATTGGTCTAATTAACCTTATCAAGTAATTTCTCCCAAAAGTAGATAGTTCAGACACTTATGGGAAAATTCTTCACAAGTGAAGTATTGGTTCCTTCACTATGGTCGGGCCGACTAAATCGTTTATTTTCCTTTTCTATAATTGTTCACCATTCATTGTGGTCCCTTTTTAATTGTTTAATCTAATGTTTATGTATTAACGAAATTTCTAAGAATCATATATTCATCATCATATACGTATATAGTTCTACTAACTTTTAAAAGATTCTTATTTTCACCTGGCGTGGATTCGTGGAATTAAACTATTTTTAAGTGTGATCGCATCTTTAACTATAAGATCATATCTTATCGATTCCATGAAATTTCCTAATCATTTTTAATCCATGCTATACACTAGACAAGAACTAACACGAGTATCCAAATGTTGGGTGACCTAGCCCTTTCAATTATTATTCTCTTGTTATAAACTTCTAGAAAAAAAATTTAATAACTGAAAATAAAATGTATCACATTAAGATTAAAGTAGTAAGTCCAAATGATAAGATATAAACCGTAATGTAAATTTAATCGTAAAGTGTTAAGGATAATTGCGAACGTGAATTATCAATGACCACCCAATATGCTTGATGCTTATGCGTCGGCATCAATCATTTGCTATATGAAAATAAAAGAGAAGAAGAGGAAAAAATAACTCTAGGTTTCTAATATTATAAAAGTTGAAAGACAAAATGATTAACGTACCTAAATATTTTAGCTAAGGACAAATGAAAACAACCAACATAATGATCACAAATATATAAACCATCATTTTGATGTTCGTCGCAATCGACCTCACGAGCATACATGGATTATTCATGGTCAATGCGTATATGATTGTAATGTTAATGACTTAATGCTAATATATGATTATCACAATTCGACATTGTTAAGTGTTAACTATGTCATTATCATTTCTTTTATGGCTAATGACATCTAGGTGTCTTACGTTAATTGAATAATTAACAACTAGTACTAGTAGTAGTACTAGTCTTTGTGTGATGTTTACTTTTTGGTTAAATTAATTGAACTTTTAATCACTAGTAGTAGTACAAGTCTTTGTGTGATGGTAATTACAATCATGGTGCAAGTAAAATCCAGAGGTACACACAGGTGTACGTATGTATAAGCAATGGTTTAAAATCTCACCGAAACATAATAATATTCGAAAATAATAAAGCGTTTGAACAAAGAACCGAAACAAGTTGGGGTCGGAAAGTCCTGGTTTCTCACGTCAACGGGTAAAGTTCTATACTTACTTCGCTCGAACTCGAAACTCGCCATTATTATTCAGATTTTGAATTGATTAAAATCGGGTTGTGATGATGCAAAAAATAGTCAGGTCACGACTCAAGACTTTTGAAGCGGTGGTAATGCGGCCAAAGTCGAATATTGAGGAAGTATCACTAGACAGACACACCATTCGAGTGGATATCATGGAAGATCAAGAGAAACATAGCATCATGGTTAACTAAGAAAACTAGGGACCACCCTTCGACTTCCTCTTAGAACACGATGGGTGGCACTATCGGAACACTAGGCAGATGACGTGGAAGGGAATATGCAGGAGACTTCTGGAACAATTCCTAGGTCAAGATAAAAGACATTACTACCCTTAAAAGCGACATCTTATGGCGGTCGAAGATGTGAATTTACTGTAGTACCCTTAATTTGGCGACATGGGCAAATCAGGACGGTACACTTGTCAACAATCCGGAGCAGAAAGTACATCTATATAAAGACCCCAATTCCTAAGCATAAGGACAATACTGATTCGTTGAATATACTCGGGGAAAGGTACATCTCGAACTCTGTCACCTTTCTAATACAAGGACGGTTATACGGCCTCCTTCAAGTAAAGTCTCATATACACATCGCCGACCTGACCAAATGGCAGGTTGGTCCTAATACACAGACACACACACACTTCTTCTGTTTTTCCTATTTGCAGGACAATCGACCTGTGGACCTCGAAGACTCATAGAAACACGAATTTAGACGAATTTAGAGGACTCAGACTTGCGTACCACGCACTAGACCAGATTACCAGATTTTACCCTCATCAGGTTGGTTGAACTGTGCACCATTAGAAGTCTTAGCGAGAAGCAAATCTAGTTCTACTGCAAAGTGCCATGTCGTTGAAACTCTGTTATCTACATCTAAAAATTTGTTAAGTTCACTTCGAATTTAGTTCGTTAAATTTTGTACAAGCGGCACGGGATAATATCGCGTATCTCTTTCCTGGCTATGATATTTCACAGTGTAATTTATTCTTTGTCTCTTTCCTATCATTTTCCTTCAGATAACCAACTTACTTTCTAAATTTAATACTATAAGTTCAGAATTATAATCTAATGCTAATTATTGAAAACCATACAGTTAACGTAAGAAAAAACTAATCAAGCGTCATAATCGCCCCAACTAACCCGTCATCAGTGAGTGTGCATCTCAACAGAGAAATGCCATTAAATTGTCAATTGTGTCATAGACAGAAAGCATTACTTTAAATTCATTTTTTTAAACGATAAATATCCTATACCACCTTATATCTCCACGTACACTCACACTGTCTTATGTCTCCGTCGTGCATTGAACTCCCATTTACTTTAAATTCACGGTAGCCTAAGTTAATTTAGATCGACAAACATTATCCTACTTGATAAGGGTTCGACATGGTAATTCGGCTTGAAGTGCAGTTAGTTCGCCTGTCTTAGGTCTCGACTTTTCTTCCTTGCGACCCTCTTTACGAATTATAGTAACTTAGGCTTCAGTTCTTGTTATCGAGTTCTACCCATCGAGTCACCTAAAGCCTGCAATGACAAATAGAAAAGTGTGTGTGTGTGTGTGTACCGACTGCCGTTTGGTCAGGCCGACAAGGTAATGAGGCTTTAACTCGAGGGAGGTCGTAAAATTGTGCATGTATAAGTAAGAGTATGCGAGTGTAGCTTGCTCCTAGTGTATTGAATATATGATTACGTGATGATCGCACTTATTGGGATTTGTGGCCTTTATATAGATGTACTTTTAACTCCAGATGGCTGACAAGTGTAGTGTCTTGATTAAGCCACGCCCCCCTCTCCTAGTGCCCATGGCTTTGGGTGTGGACTGGGGATGTCGCTTTTAAGGGTACTGTAGTAATTTCGCTACTGCGGCCAACTTCAATTGTCGCTTTTAAGGGTACATTGGTCATTTAAGTTGACTTCAAGTACTTTATATTGTTATTTAAATGGTGTAACAGACGGTGCTCACCACTCATACCATCTAAATCTTCCTTATCATATGAGGAGACTATCATATGAGGAGACGTTTTTCTCAATCTTCGACTTAAGACGATCTTCATCTCTAATTCTCCTTAATCCATTCTTTTCCGCCCAAATATATTTTTCACTCTCACTAGTTACAAGTTTGAATCCTAATGGAACTGAACTTGTGATATTATATGCTTCCGATGTCATGTTTGGTTTCCAGATTATAATGTAAACTCCAAGTTTATGAGTGACTGCGGGCTATTAACATTTTTAAGACGCCACATTAATTTATGATTTAGCTAGTGAAAAATTGCTAATGATAGTGATTATGACGTGTCCACTTCCAAGAAAAATCCAATCATTGTCGAAACTGTTCAATGATTAATGTCCATATAATAACCCCATTATCGATCATGGGTTTAATTTTTTTCCTATTCATACGCAGTAAAGACACTAATCACTGCGTCATCTACATTAATATTTCCATTAATAATGTTTTCATTTATTTATTTCAATTGTTTTTTATAAACTTGATTGCGAAGTGAAATGGTCCGTGATTACGAAAGTCTAGTTGGGGAATATTATATCTAATCGTTATAAACTGGAATTGTTGATCAAGCTTTTCATATTTTCCTACGTTTTATAGTAGAACTTACATCGACATATTGACATTTACAAAATAAATTTACTAGTTCGAAAATCAAATTGATTTTAGCATTTACAAATTTTTGTCGAAGTGTATCAAAATTAAAGAATCTACACCATAATAGTAATTGATTTCAATTTCTTTTCCATAATTGTACTATTATATGGATAGCTTCAATAAAATTAAAGGGAAAAAAACAATGGTTGAAGAATTTATAATCAAGTACTTAAGTACAAGGATTAAGTACTTAAACAATACTAATATATTTCTCCACTTCACTTTCAAGACAAGGATTAAGTACTTAAACAACAATATATTTATTCACTTCGTTTCCCAAATATTTTATAGTTTAGGGCTCCACTTATTTTCCCAATTCATATAAACATATAACTTGATTTGGGGAATATCCTTGAATGATTGAATCTGTAACATAAAAATGTTGCAGAGAAGGTTTAGACTTTAGATTCAATCCCCACGGGATGATTTCTCCTAATAGTGTCATATATATATATCATGGCATCATGCATGAGAAGGGGATGAGTTCGAACCCATTCAAATCGCGCGAAATGGTATCATTATTTCAGTATGGAGTATTTGATAATTCCGAATGAAACATGGTTAAAATAGATGATAGATCATAGATAGCTTAATCTTAGAATACTAAAAATGATATTAGATGAAAGTTTTAAACATTTTTTTGGATTAAAGTTGTATTATAATCAAGACAAGAACTTGATGTAACCAATCTTGACATTCATGTGGACCACCATTAAAGAAAGATTTCTTAATATATAGTGTCGCTCTTGTACAATTCATTTGCCAAAGATTTAGTAATGATTGAATTAATTAATATCCCAACCACATTACAAGTATACATCAAAATGTTCTTTCAAAATGATATGTACGTGGGTTAAGTTTAATTCTATTGGATTCATTTCAACTAAGTTGAGTTTAGGGTCTCTTTGGCAACGCCTTATTAGTGATCTTATCAGTTGATTTCACCTTATTTGATCGATAACTACAATGAGGTGACTGATCAGCTATCAGTCACCTTATCAGTTTTCAGTTAACTTATAACCATCAGTTGCCTTATCAATTCGTATGTCCAAACAAACAAAACACTTAGATAGACACTTCGATGAAGAGAACAGACCACAGAGCGCCTAAGATTCTTAAGATTTAAGATCATCAACATAAATGGTCCTGAATAAGGACATGTATATTGTATGATGATGATGAAAAATATATTTATATAGTATATACCTAGGAAGTTTGGTTGAAGTTGCTATCCTCCTGGTCCAATTCTAATCGAAAGATGATCATAATTGCAAGATTGAAAACAATAAATCATATCATTCGGTGCACTTGCACAGCGCATGTATATCTATCCGCAATACTAAAATTTGGAGAAGAAGCATGCATTTCCAATTGCAACATCCCACTATGAGGAAGTGCCCATATTGGATATTGGATAAAACAAAAAACAATGTGACACGAGTATGAATTATGATCAAGATTCATGAAAGTTACATCACACAAAATAAGAAAAGGTGGAAGGAAGGAACCCACATTGTTATGGGTGATTAAAATCTACATTCCGAAGAGAGTATGCCCAACGGACTCATAACGTCATTATTGTGTAGTTAGGGTGAAAAAATGAAAAAGAAATTGCACAATTTTTGCGATTCTTTCAAAAGGTAAATTTTTCTTGGACCGTTAGTCAAGCGAAAAGTAACTTTTTCTTTATCTTACTTCTTTAACGTCATGGGTGCTAGACGTTATTCACTCATAAGACTAAGTTACAGGCTCAAAGCTAGGCCGAACGGTTTTGGATAGGTCCATGAATTTCGATTCAGTCCGACCCGAAAAAATAGCTAGTTGATATGGTCTGATTTGGTCTAGATTGAGCTCGAACCGGATCGAATCGACTCGGATCCAAATGGATTTGACACTAAAAATTTATACTCTGGTAAAAAAGTGAAAATTATCTAGTTATACTATGAACCGAAGTATAAACCGATGCATACAGATCTACGTACTATATGGTCTGTAACCAATTGACATGCCCCTGATGAGTGAAAAATATGTCTCCTGCGGATTAAGACGACTTAATACAAGTTCAGAGATCGTACGTCATGATTTAGGATGTATTGGTAGTTCGTCGAGTAGAGACCGCCGACTTGAGTTCATCAGGATAAGAGATATAAGATCGTGTAGTTAACAATATAAGGTTATTCTTATCGGGACATGAATGGTCCAGACTTCTCTAATTACCGATGAGAAATACTATTGGAGACAGAACAGAGTTATTCAGCTCGAGAAGGTACACGTAATCAATCTCAGTCGAGTTATTGAAGGAATTTCGTAGTTTGTTCTGGAAAGATTCTATTTGAGAATAAAGGACGCATTAGTTCTTGAAATCGAGAGTTAAAGGCGGTAAAAAATGAAAGGACCAAGATACCCTTGATAGCGACATGTGGAGGCACATGCCCAAGTCTATTGGCCATATAGCCTGCTAGGGCTTACTTGGCACAATCAGGGTCATACACGTGTCGATCTTTTGGAAGCATAATACAACTATAAGTAGCTATTTTGTTCCAAAATGACAGGTAATTGATTTTGTAACGCCCCAAACCTCTTTACCCTCATAATCATGCATTAGTATCAAGTAAATAAAATTTACTTGATTATAAGTACACGTCACTATATTTGGTACTTATGCA
>JAQRGC012308866.1:0-13201 GCA_028659135.1 Plantago lanceolata | reverse complement strand
CTACCAACCACTTACAGCTCATTCGAGATCACGCACTCGAACTCAAGTAAAGTCTTACACCGGTTTGTCCTAGGCAAGCCGGTTATTAGGGTCTAACCCTTCCCTCTTCTAGTACGCAGGTACACTATCGATCGGAGCGAGCGCACAGAGCGCGAGCACGAGCGAATTATCATCATAAGCAGATCAGGCTACATTATTTGGCGCCGTCTGTGGGAAACTTTACTAAAAGCCGACACATAAATACACGCTCCGTTGATAGGACAGGATGGTTGCTGGAAAATCATCGAGGAAAGCCGGTATCGCGGGCACTAGCAAGTCTGGGAAAGATGACGTTGCAGCAACTGCGGAATCAGATCCGCCGCGCGATGAGGAAGTCCCCACGGATGACAATGTGACAGTAAAGGAGCTCGCGGAAGCAGCGAAGAGAGCCGAAGGATCAAAGAAGGTACCAGGTGAAGGTACGTCCAAGGCTAAGGGCAAGTTGATCGAATTGCCAACCCGTACGCCGGAAGAAGAACAACTGGATGCCCTAGCGGATCGGGTAGCGCAACGCCTTGAGACTAGGACGATCGGATGTATCAAGAAAGTGCCTCAGACGCGGGAGTCTATTCAGAAGAAACTGTTAGGACCATTGGCTAAGGGAGGATTCGGTCCTCTGAAATCAAACGTATGGAAGCGCTCCATAGATCACAAGGAAACGAAGAAGGTAACCGGCCCCAAGTCTACGGGAAAAACTGGTACCTGCGCAAGTCGACCCAGTCACCCAGAACCCGACAGGCAAGCGTGTGCCGATTCACCATCATCCTAGATAGCGACGAATCCATGACCAAGGAAGAAGCTGAGCCACCAGTCGCGGAACGAGTGCTGGATGTATCCTCTGACGAAGATGGCGACGAGAGATGACGCCCACTCCATAAGGAGAGAAAGGTTACTTGGAAGGCAAAAAGAGAAAGCGATTCCGACTGTCCTGAATCAGACGAAGGCAGTCCGGATCTGCAAGACTTGACACAAGAAGAGTTGTACATTAAGCAGAAAGCCGCTGCGCGAGAGGCGCACAAATGGGAAAAGTTATACCGCGCCACACAGACGGTGGCAGCCGGGAGGACCTCAGGAAGGGCAGACTCCGCACTTTGCGCGCGCATACGGGACGCATGCATTAGAGACCGACGCGACATATACACACGTGACGTGCCGAAATATGCGGAAGACAAGTGTCCCTATGAGCATCAAGTCCGTTTCGAGAGCCACCTGCAAGCGAACGGATATACTAACGACCAGTTAGCGATGGCTTTCTCTTCTTCGCTCACCGGGCGTGCGATGCAATGGTGGACTGGCTTGGAAGCAGGATCAGTGAGGTCCTACCGCCACCTGATGCGGTTATTCAAGACGCACTTCCACAACTTCCGAAGGAAGAAGAAGCCTATCAGTTATCTTTCTACGATAGTGCAGGAACCAGGAGAACCCTTGAGTGAATTCTTCCACCGATTTAACACCGCATTATTAGTTATAGGGCCACATCCCTTCGAAACTAGGGTGGATCACCTCTACGCTAACACTTCAACGATCCGATTGACGAATGATATAGAGCTCAATCGACCGAACAACGAGCAGGAGTTGTTCGAATTGATGGATCGTCACATGGAAGCGGAGGAGTTCCGCACTAATGTACCGTCACGCGCTCACAAGCGCCCGGAGAGACAGACCAAGGAAACTGATATGCAGCGTACGCAAGGAAGAAACTCTAGAAGGGAGAGAAATCGGAGCCCTAGAAGGAAGCTGATCAATTACACCTCTTTGACCGTACCCTACGAAGAAGTCTTGGAGAAAATTCAACATGAGAGCTTCGTGGTTTGGCCGCGCAAGAGGAGGGAATCCCCAGTCGCGCGTGAAAGTGATTTGTATTGCAAGTTCCACAAGCAATATGGTCACATGACAAAAGATTGCAACAGCTTGAAAGACGAAGTCGAGAGGTTATTGAAAGCAGGACATTTGAAAGAATTTTTAAACAAGTCGCAGCAAGATCGCGATGATGACCGGGAGGAGCGACCCGCGCGAGCTCGCCCCTACGGAGGAAATCAACGGTGCTGGGATCGGAACCGGAATTGGAACCAAGGAAGAAATGAGCGTCAGTCTCCCTACCGACAGCGTTCGCGGGCCCCTTCACCGAGAAGAGATTGAGAGTATCGGAGATAACGGACCCCACCTGGACAGCAGAATAAGTCCAGGTCGCGACCCCCATTGGAGTGATGTAAAGAGGACGTCAGGCAAAGAAAAGTAGACACAGATGAGGACTCAGACAGCGAGCCTAATTATGGGATGATCAACGTCATCGCGGGTGGTCCCGCAGGTGGAGATAGTAGAAAGGCTCGCGATAGGATAACCCGCGATCTGGATTACTACAGTTCCATGAATGTATTTGCCGTTGGAGTGGCATACGGACCAAAGGCAAATATCATATCATTTGACGACTCCGAAATCCTGCCGCCTATTACGGGGAATGGAAAGAATGATGATCCAGACTTCCCCTTGGTCGTGAGTCTGAGTGTAAACTACTTCACTGTCTCGAAGGTCCTAATAGACAATGGAAGATCCGCGAACATCATTTTCAAAAGTACCCTTGACCGAATGAACTTAAAACCAGAGGGAATGCGCGCAGTTGTGACATCTCTCATTGGCTTTGGAGGAGGTGAAGTGAAGCCACTGGGAACGGTGGTTCTGTCAATATCGCTCGGAAAGAAGCCATGTCGCGCGGCGCAGCAACTTCAATTTTTAGTTGTGGACGTTCCAGGATTTGAATACAATATGATCTTTGGCAGGCCAGCGATCAATAAATTCCGCGCAGTGTCGTCTACGCTACATTTGCGTATGAAATTCCCTACGGAACAGGGAGTCGGAGAAATCATAGGAATCGCAAGGATGCATGGGAGTGTTATTCCTTATCCGCGCGAAGAATGTCTACACAAAGTCTAGCAGGGGGGTCACACCCGTCACTGGAAACTTCAGATTTAGGGAAACGGCGATGCATGGTGATCTCGCAGCAGGTCTATGCCATGGCGTCATTAGAACCAAAAGGCCCGTTCGAAGGAAAGAAGCGTGCGTCGTATGAGAAGCCTGGTATCGCCCCACGCGAAACCACGAAAGAGGTACAAATCGTGACAGGAGATGAGAAGAAAGTTACCAAGATCGGAACCGAGATGTCTGAGAAAACGGAGTTGGAGCTTGTTGCGTTCTTACGCACGAACTCTGATATGTTCGCATGGGGAACGGAGGATTTAGTTGGTATAAACCCAAAAGTCATGGTACATCGACTTAATGTGGACCCCTCTGCTCGTCCAGTGAGACAGAAATTCCGGCCCCGAGGCGAGGCCCAGAATCTCATTATCAAAGAGGAAGTTGAGAGGTTATTGACCGCGGGCCATATATACCCCGTCAATTATTCGGAATGGCTGTGTAATGTAGTATTGGTCGAGAAAGGACAAGGAAAATGGCGTATGTGTAATGACTTTACAGGACTTAACAAATGGTGCCCAAAGGATCCATACCCGTTACCACGGATCGACCAATTAGTAGACTCGACCGAAGGTTGCGCGCTCTTAAGCTTCATGGAATCATTTCAAGGCTTTTATCAGATTCGAATGGCGAAAGCGGACATGGAGAAAACTTCCTTTATCACAACGTGCGGGGTCTACTGCTTTAAAGTTATGCCATTTGGACTGCGAAATGCGGGCGCAACCTACCAACGTTTGGTCAATTTTATGTTTGCAGCCGAGATAGGAAGAACCATGGAAGTCTATGTCGACGACATGCTGGTCAAGTCCACGCCCGAAGTTGACCACATCGTGCACCTGTCCAAATGTTTTAGCATATTGAGACGTTTTGGTATGAGGTTGAACCCAGCAAAGTGTACCTTTGGCGTGCGCGGGGGAAAATTCCTAGGTTATATGGTCACAGAGAAAGGGATTGAAGCTAACCCCGAAAAGATAAAAGCGATCCTAGACCTTCCTCACCCGAGAACTCGCGAGGAAGCCCAGAGGCTCATCGGTAGGATTGTCTCGCTCAGCCGCTTCATCGCACGCAGTGCAGATCGCAGCTTGCCTTTCTTCAAGGTGCTATGCAAGAAGCAGGATTTCCTATGGACCGAAGAATGTCGCAGCGCGTTCGAAGATTTGAAGACATAGTTGTCAAGCCCACCCCTTCTGGCGAAACCCATTACTGGGGATCCGTTATATCTTTACTTGGCAATATCCGCGGAGGCAATCAGCTCTGTGCTCGTCCGAATCAACGGAAACGAACATCTCCCAGTATACTACTTAAGTAGGGTGCTCACCATTTCGGAAAGGAACTACATGGAACTTGAGAAATACGCCCTCAGCCTTGTGAACTCAGCGCACAAACTCAAGCCCTATTTCCAATCCCATCCAATTGTGGTATTGACAACACAACCACTTAGACAGATATTCTCCAAGATAGAGCATTCCGGGCGCATGGCGAGATGGGCCATTGAATTGGGAGAACACGCGATCGAATTCCAAGCACCATCGGCGAAGAAGGCACAAGTTCTGGCCGACTTCTTGGCTCATTATCAACCAGCGACGACTGAAATGGAAATGGAGGTCAACATTGTCAGCGCGCACCAACCGCGAGAGCAGGAGAGAGCCCAACATCAGGATCCCCAAACACTTGATGGGGATTACATGGAGGTATTGAATGAGAACCCGGTGGACCATCTCAAGAGGCGAATTTGGCAAGTGGCGCAAACTGATTCAACCGCACCTTTTCAGGAAGTTGAGGGCCTTCACCCACAGTTGATCGTGGATGAGCATCACTCAAAGCTACTCAAGTATGAAAAGGCGAAGACAGTGGCCCCCTCGACTCCAGTAATCCCCGCAGATGTTTGGGAATTACGCGTGGATGGCTCCGCGTCAGCCGGACGCGGAGGAGCAGGGATTCACATTCGTACCCCGGAAGGAGAAGAAGTGGAGTATGCGATCAGACTCAGTTTTAAGGTCACCAACAATGAAGCCGAGTATGAGGCAGTCCTCGCGACATTGGTAATGGCGCGCGGATGTAAAGCGGAAAAAGTCCAAGTGTTTACCGATTCCCTTCGCAAATCATTACAATGGAAGCTTTGAGGCGAAAGGAGAAGGTATGATTCGGTACCTCGCTCGTTTGAAGCAGATGACAGAAGGATTCAGTTACTTTGGAATCACTAAACTCCCGCGCGCACTCAATGAACGCGCTGATGCTCTCGCAAAGTTTGCTATTGCTAAACACGGGGTTGATACTCGCTCGGTCGTTATCCTGGACTCAGCCACACCTGCGATTGATAAGCCATCCCCGAAGGCCCTAGTGGCTACTTTAATATTGCAGATCGATTGGAGGCAACCTATCGTTAAGTTCCTTACTGAAGGCGAACTCCCGACTGTTCGAGGCCAAGCTAGAGCGATACAACAACGTGCATCAAGATTCTACATGGATGGAGCAGATTTGTATAAAAGGAAATTCGGCGATGGTCCGGACTTGCATTGTTTAAACCCCACTGAGGCACGTGCGTTTATAGAAGAAGTACATCGAGGCAGTTGCGGGAACCACTCCGCAGGGAGATCTCTGTACAAAAAGATTCTGCGCCAAGGTTACTATTGGTCGAATATGAAGGAAGAAGCGGCGAACTACTCGAAGAAGTGCGATGACTGTCAACACTTCGCGCGGATCATGCGTCAGCCCGCGCGTCCACTAATCCCGACAGTAGTATCATGTCCTTTCGACAGATGGGGAATTGACATTGTTGGACCGCTACCACGAGCTACTCACCAGCGCAGATTCTTGGTAGTGGCGGTTGAATATTTCACGAAATGGGTCGAAGCCAAGGCGATCGGAAAATTTTTAGCAAAACAGATGCTGGCCTTTGTGTGGGAGAATATTGTTACTCGATTCGGACTCCCCAGGATCATAGTGTCAGACAATGGATCTCAATTCACAGGTGGAGAGTTCCACGATTGGTGTACTACCATGAAGGTTGAACAGCGCGTCACTTTCGTATACCATCCGCAGGCCAACGGACAAACCGAAGTGACAAACAGGTCCATCGTGGAAATTCTCAAGCACAGACTTGGCCTCGCTAAGTCCGCATGGGCTGAAGAGTTACATGGCGTTCTTTGGGCGTACAGAACTACTTCACGCACCACGACTGGCGAAACTCCTTTTTGCCTAGTATATGGTTCAGAGGCTGTCATTCCGGCGGAAATTGTTGTAGAGACAATGCGAGTACAACATTATGATCCACTGAAAAACGCCGAGCGAAGACAATATGAACTGGACACCCTTGACGCACACAGGAGCAGGGCCCTCGCCCAAAGCCTACGGTACCAAGTACGCATGTCGCGTGCGTATGACAAGAATGTTCATGCACGAATGTTTCAGGTAGGGGACCTAGTCTTGCGTCGAAAGGATGTGAAAAGCCACGGGGGAAAGCTGGAAACTACATGGGAAGGTCCATACCAAGTTACCCACGCTAGGACAAATGGCAGTTACAAGTTGAAGGGACTTGATGGCACGGAAGTACCGCGCACATGGAACGCGCGGAATCTCCAGAAGTACTATTGTTAGGCGAAAAACATGCATTTTCTTATAAGTGTACTGTACTAAGGACCACTCTTTTGAACCTCGGTGTTATTTCAACACGAGCGAACTAAATCCTCCATGAGGAATCTTTTGTGTTTCATTATGCCTGTTTAAATTACAATCATTTGTGATCATTTGGACCAAGTGTCACTGCATGTCTAATTTGAGGGTTAAACTACTATTTGATTTTGCAAAATTGAGAATCACTTTGTGCAACGCGAGAATGGGACGCCATTATTTACCTCGAAACGCTCAACGTAATTTTCCTTGTATAAATTTGTCTAAACTTTGGAAAAACTACTTATGTGATACATTGTTATTTGATTGTGCATGCGCGATAAGATTCAAAAGGTACGCTACTTCGTGCGCTGTGAACAGTTTCCTATATTCCTATAGGACAACATCCTTAGGAGAAATGCTGGAAACTACACGTACAACTGACCGTTATAATGCGCACACACTGTCAGTGCCTCTCCCGCACGGGCGAGAAGAGCGAGCGAGCGCATTGGGTGTAAGTTCCCATACACTCCCCGAGGGTTGATTATCGCCCGGATGCAATACATCTAAGTCAGAGGCAGACTCTACTATATGATATGCAAAGCAAGTAAACGGTGTTTAAATATTAAACCGAAAAGATGTTTAAATATTAAACCAAAAAGCGCGACATGGGATGAACGGAAGCAGGTTCTCATAGTAACTCGGCTTACAAAAAGGGATTAATACGCCAAGCTACTCATGGAACCTCCCCTCGCGACTTACATGCCAGACAAGTTGGACATCCGCTACGCTCGCGGCCAAAACGAAGATACCAATGTTCGTACTAAGTTAACTATTACAATACCAATATCAAAAACTTAGAAATTGTTTAGTCTTTTACAGCCAGAAACAACGAAGCATACTTCGGTCTTCATCACAATCCTGCGTTCCGCAACTCCTATTCCATCAGAGGATCCACATGTTCATTATCCTTGCTCCCAGCATCTGCCTCCGCATTCTTTTCAGCGCCCTCACGATCGGGCTCCGCGGGCAATGGCGACACGACGGGACCCTGCAGACTCCAATTTGTATCCACAATACGGGCAACTTCAGGTGGCGCAGAACCAATCTCGATCGCAGTCTCGGCCAGAGGGCGCGCAGCCTCCAAAACATACGACATCCAATCAGGCCAATAAGTGACAGGCGCGCGGAGTAGGGATCGGGATGCTCGAAGTAGATGCACCAACTTGGTTGCTCGAAGTAGATGGTGGCTTTGGGGCAACAAGGTGCCAGAACTCTTCAGATTTCAGATCTTCCATGCTCGACTCGGGGTCATCTGGCAATACCTCACCACTGTCTCCCAACACCATGTTGGGCATTACATTATTCGCCAACTAGTTGCATGCGCGGGTAAATCCCTTGCTAAATTCAGCGGCAGAGGCGATCATCTTTACATACCAAGCACTATGGGACCCAAGAAAGCTACGTACGGCATCAACGCGCGTGGGCCTCTCCCTCTCGATCAGCCTCCCAAATGCAGTTTCAAGCGCACGAACAACAGATGTTAAGAGTCTAGCAAGACGATCTCTTTCAGCTGTCACGGAGCCAAGTTGCGCGCGCAAAGTCTCTAGCTCATCTTGTTGTTCCTTCTTTTCCTTCTCGGAACAGTTGAGACTTGAGAGCCTTCTCAAGATCACGAGCGCGTTGTCTCTCCACGGATAGGAGATCCGTTAGTTCCTGAACGCGAGTGCTCATTCTGGTCATATCTTCCCTCATTTGCACATGACAAGACGCAGTTCGTGAGTGTTCACGCCAGGCTTCTTGAAGGGAAAGCGTCGCAGTGTAACCCTGCAGGAGTACGAGAAAATATCGGTTAAAAGATGAACAAGAAGTGTAAAGTAACAAGAAAGATAATAAGTAATTACCTCTTGGCAAATCAGCGCTAAGTTGGAAAGCTGGTCGTCCGTATTCTCAGATACCAACATGTCTAGAGCATCTCTCGGGACGCGTACGTGGAACTTAGCCTCCAATGACTTGTTGATAGCAGCTTTCTTTTCAGGATCAAGACCGCCGCGCTCGGAAGTCTCCTAACCAGATGGGGTCCCCTTGGATGCTTCGCGGCGTCTCTTTTGCCTATGAGGAGGGGGAGTTCACTGCGCTCGACATGAGGAGATGGTGCTTCGTCCGACGAAAGGATCACAGCTGGAGGAACAGTCTCTGGTACATTCTCCACGGAAGAGGATCCACCTGTGCCTAACACAGCGCCAGAATTGTCAAAACATTCGCCAAGAATGTTGACTTGAACATCATTCATATCGGGCTCGGGAGGCGCTTCATTTACCACTTCATTGATCGCGCTCAGATTCTCTTCAACGGGTTTATCCACAGGATCCGCAGGGTCGTCTGGTTCTTTGCCTCGAGGATTTACGTCAATTTCACCACGCACCTCGGGCGTAGCCTCCTGACCCTCAGGTGGGGGCCTCAGTACTTCCGCCAAGTTAACACCAGGCTGCGCCATGAATCTCTCGAGAACGCGGCTCCCTGGCGCAGGTTGGGACTGAAGGAAAGCCTTCCTTATTTGGCCTTGAATGAAATCGAACCACCTTACTGCGCGAAAGAAGAATTTTGTTAGTAATGCAGGCAAAAAAGAGATGCAGACAATAAATATAATACTGCGTGCGAAGCCCATGCCTATATCTGTTTCGCCCGCAAGATAAAGTGGGGAGTGAGTTAAACCAGCTAGGTACAACAACGGCTCAACAACTGCACCATACGGAAACATGTACTTATTTGGGGAAATCTCATATAACTTCGCCAACCACGCAGGGCAATCTTTCTTGTCAAAACGACCAACCGGGGGAACGCGACCATTAAACCACCCACGAGGGACACGCCAATCTGCGGGCTCGCCATTTGGAAGGTTGGGAAGCCTTAGATATTTGAAGTGGCGTTCCCACACCTCGGGTTGCGATGAGACCATGGAACGACACACGCGGTAGCTTCTTCGCGCGTTGAGATTGTAGTAGCACACTTTCCCTCTTTGGATAGTGAAGAAGTTGAAGACGCGCGTTTGATCAAATGGGAAATCCCAAACTTTTCACAGAACAAAGAAAGCAACCAATAATCCCCACCCATTAGGACCAATCTGCGCCGGGTTAAGATGAGTCGCGTTAAGGAAATTGCGGATTACCCAATTGATAGGAACCCGAAAGCCATTTTCTAGACTGGCTACGTGCGCGGCTATACATCCTGGCGGCGGGTGTTGTACCGTATCTTGCGGACCCGGAACCAAGAGTTCTATATGATTAGGTATACGGAATTTTCGCCTCAATTCCGCAAGGTCTCGCCGGCGTACTAAGGAACTTTCCTCGCTCGACAGAGTTTCGTTCGCACCAACGGATTGCGTATCATTAGCCCCGCCAGATGAACCCGCGACAACACTGGGCGAATTTCGACTCGCGGTAACACTACCTTGAGTAACCGGCTCTTCATTTAAGTTCAACCGACGATTCACACGAATACTCGTTTCAGCGCCCGCGGTAGTAGGAGTAGCGGCGAGCGCAACAACAGGTTGCCTAACTAAAAGGCCAGAGGCTCTGCGGAGCTTAGGTCTCTTTTCCTTCGGAACTACGACAATCGGCTTCTTCCCTTTATCTTTGGGAACTTCCCTCGCAGGACCTTGCGGCTGAGTAGTACGACCTATGGTAACCCCTCGCTCGCGGGGCCTAGATTGGACTTCAGTCCGACGTTGGGCGATCAATTCCCTCCCAAGTTCAGAATTCGGAAGGACAACCTCCGGAGCATTCACACGACTACTTCTTTGGACTGAAGGCCGCTCGCCGGCTCCAATTAGCCGTGTGGGAGACATCGAAGCAAGAGGCACGGGCTCCGGTTCACGGTTTACCCGAGCGTTTCGTCCTAAGTCAGCTACATTAATACCGGGCGAAAGAGAGCATGGTGTACTGTCATCTAAAAAGGCCTCCAATGAGTCCTCGGGGGGGAGGCGAACCGTTGTCACCCCCTCCGTAGCTCTGACCTTCGCGGTTGGACTCGCTAGACATGGCTACGGAGATAGAAAAACAACGGTTAGTATCCCAAGAACCCTAGGGTTATTTACGGAAAGAGGAACGACGGCGACGAAAAAATCAAGAATGGCAATTAAGCGTAGTCCTCTTAGAAAGACCGATTTTAGATAAGCAGCTGTAGATCTAGAAGAACTAGGGGGACTATATAGGCGAATCCAAACCCGATGATAACACGGAAAACGAACAAGTACGTAAGAGCTAATGAATAAAGCATGCATACCAAACAAAGAAGAAGAACGGTAAAATTGAAGTACACCCACAATCCTACTAGTATAAATCATAAGCATAAACCAACAAGAGAAAAGGGAGGCAAACCTGAGAAGAAAGGCAGATGGAGAAAAAAACCGCCGTCGCTTCAATCAATCTTCGCTCGCTGCTCTCTAAAGAATGGGACAGGATTTTGGAATGTTATGAAAATGATAGGAAAAATCGAAAAAGGCGGAGGCTATTTATAGGTGGACCAGGTCAAGGACAAGTCTTCGCCAGGACGCTTCGTCTCCCCGCGCGGAACGCTATTCCCAAGAGCACTTTATTTCGAAAAACTTTTTCCCGCCTAAACTAATAGCCCTTTGGCGCGATGCAGACCGTGCCAATAAATTTCCATCGTCTCTACTTCGCGGGGGGAGAAGGCACGTGGAACACGCTGAGAGGCTAAGAAGAGAAGATGAAAATTTCACAAAATAGACAAATAGTTCTCGCTTGTCTTATGGATAAACCAGAACTAGGGGGACTATATGATATAACCATAATCAACCACTCCGAATTTGACAATGCGGACTGACAAAGGTCGCGCTCCGAGCGCACGAAAAGGTGGCCGCGCCAGATGTTCCACGGGCCGGGGGCCTTCAAAGAACACCGCGGCCACCTGTGGTCTGCGGAGCCTCCGCGAGCGAAGGTAAAGTACGAGGTCAACCCCTGACAAGTGGGACCCCCGAGTGACCCTTGGGATTCCTCTATAAATACAGGCCCACTACCACATTGATGAGGTACGCATTTACTACCCTACCAACCACTTACAGCTCATTCGAGATCACGCACTCGAACTCAAGTAAAGTCTTACACCGGTTTGTCCTAGGCAAGCCGGTTATTAGGGTCTAACCCTTCCCGCTTCTAGTACGCAGGTACACTATCGACCGGAGCGAGCGCAGAGAGCGCGAGCACGAGCGAATTATCATTATAAGCAGATCAGGCTACATTAGGTAACTTGATTCTTGATCCTGTTATTGTAGAACAATGCATGACATGTTTCATCGTATATATTTTAGTATTGATTTTGCAAAGAGTCTTGAATCTTGATATACTGATAATTTTGTAAAAACTCCCAAGCTTGTGAAATATGGGGCCGAACAGAGGTGGTCGTAAAAGCTCATCAAAAGCAGCAGCAGATAGTAGTAGTAGTAGTACTACTACTACTAGTCTTGTTCCCCAGAAATCATTATACCTATTCTTCGCTCACAATTACCTACTCAGTAACAAGTCTTATTCTCTATGTAAGATCAACCTCAACGACATGCAGGATGATAAACCTCGCCATTTATCTCCAGTTCTCGAACTCGAAGGTAATGACAAATATCCTGAGGGAATGGGATGTGCGCTTTTGGACTCCAAGTTGTACATCCTAGGCGGAGAGCAACGAAATATCAAACACCCTGAGCATGACCGGGAAATCTTTCCTCGTCATGTTTACCAGGTTGACACCACCAAATCCAATCTGTCCATCCAGAAGATGGAGATGGAGCTTAACACGGGAAACCTGGCCCCTGTGTTTTCGCAGCAGCTGGTAAGATATACGCTCTTGGCACCAAGTTCTGTCCTAACCTCCCGTATAAGGAACCACGCAATATTCGTACATTAGTATCTACGATCAAGCTCTTTGAATGTTTCGACCCCAACACCAACCGCTGGCAAGTTCTTGCCAACCCACCTGTGGATGAACGCATACATTGGATGGGATGCAATGTATTAGAGCGTTGCGGTCAAGTTCTGCTCCTTGGCCAGGAGGAGAAAGGCCCTATGGTTTTATTGCTCTATCATCTCCACCAACAAAAGTGGACTCGCTATGCTGACACTCACACCCAAACCAGGATGATGTATATGGCACTTAGCTGCCAGGAGGCAGATAGCCATCACCATCTTTATGGGAGTTACTCCAGTACCCCAGTAAAATCGAACTTAGATAATTTGCGCCGTGAGTCTTATCTTTCATCTTCCAGATATGAAAAGGATGGATTGGTTCCAATATCTAGTGTGGATAAATTTAAATCAGTATATGTCTTCAAGGCCAATCCTTACATCGAGTGCACCAAAAGGTTGCTCCGTTACCTAGGGGATCATCATTTCTGCTATATAAACTCTGGTATGCTTCCAGACCCCCGCGGTCCTGATAGTGATGGTTACCAGAATTGTGATGTGTGTTCTCGGGGCATCACCATGACTTTGTTTAAGGAGATATCACATGATGGAAATAGCACTTCTAAAAGTGGAGCAGAAGAACTTCGTCGACACTCTTTTCAAGCTAA
>JAQRGC012308802.1:0-15574 GCA_028659135.1 Plantago lanceolata | reverse complement strand
AAAACAACAAATTCTTCCATGGAAGCTCAAAATTGAAGCTTCCATGGAAGCTCCGAAAATGGAGCTTCTATGGAAGCTCCAAATCGGAAGCTCCAAACTATGGAAGCTCCATTGGAAGCTCCATTTTCGGAGCTTCCATGGAAGCTTCAATTTGGAGCTTCCATGGAAGCTCCAAATTTACAGTTTTTTTTTTCTCTTAATATTAAAAAAGTGCATTCTTCGGTTGAAATTTAGATTTGGAACTTTTATTGTGTCGTACATATATCGAACATCAACGTTTTATATCGGACACCATCGAAATAATGTTGGACATCAATATTTTAGAACTTTTATTGTATCGTAAATTAATTTTTTGATATCAAACATCATCAGAATCATGTCGGACATCAAAAAGTTGATGTTGGACACCATCGAAAAAAATGTCGGACATCAGCTTTATTATGCAATTTACAATTTAAAACCAATATTTGCAATTATGGGCTCCATGTCATGAATCCTCGTAGGGTTATGTCTAAAGAATCTTTTATTGTTTGACTTAAAAATGTGGTTTTTGGTAAGTATATTGTGGTTTTTGTAAACTCAAAAAAAGTGTGTGTCTTAATGTAAGAAGGAGAGATATTGTGCAGGGATTGGTAAGTACCCCAATGACATATACTGTGTATGTGTAATGAAATAATTATTTTGACCTATATTTATTGATCTTCATTTTTAATAATATGCTATAAAGTGACTCTTATATGTAATTTTTTATTTAATTAAAAAAGGGAATGAAATCGAACCTCACAAACATTGAAAATCGATTTGTAATTCAACCAAATAATCAATCAACAGAGGTAGAGAAAGAAGGAAGAAGAATGAAAAATAGTACACGGACATTCTCCAACAAGCAAGCCGTAAAACCTTGACACTCTGCCACGTGGGCCCCCGAGCTACAGCTCTCCGAAAAGCATTTAAATTCTCCCTCCTATTTTTCCCCCTCCGTCCATTTCCCTCCCCCCAAGCCACAATCTCTCACATCCATTCTTTTCAAAAACCTCTCTCACTTCTCTCTCTACATTTCCACACACTTCTCTCTATCTCTCTCTCTCTAGAATTTCGTTCGTCTCATACGATTTCAGCAGTTCACGAAATCGATTCACATTACAGCTAGGTTTTTCTCCACCGATCGATCGGCGTGAATTTGGTGTCGTTTGGCGCATGGTGATTGCGAAGCTGGAGGAGAACAGGTCGAGCTGAGAATCGACCATCGATCGATTATAGAGAATGGCGACGAGCAGGAGTGAACACGGAGGGCCGCATCTCACGCGGCGAGCCTCCCGCAGCGCTGCCATGACCACGTTTTCAATGGAGGTTTTCGACAATGAGGTCGTTCCATCGTCTCTCCAGTCGATTGCCCCAATTTTGCGCGTTGCTGCCGAGATTCAGAACGATCGTCCCCGTGTCGCCTACCTCTGTACGTTCGATACTGTAATTGAGCTTCGTTTGATTGTGATTATTAATTTGGTCGATTGTTTGTTGGTTGATTTGAATACCGTGATACTTTACGATTGTGTGCTTTTGATCCGCTTTGTTGTCGCTAAATCTGTTATCTCCTGCCTTCTGAACTTGACGCTCATAATTGTTACTGTTATGAGCTATAGAACCATGATTGATTTCAGGAACATAGTCTACATGCTAATACGCTCCATTTTTCCTGTGATATTATGTAACTGATCCTGACTAGATTACAATCTGATAGCCTTAAATGTTGATCTTACGTATTGATAACAGTTATGGACTAAATACGTAAAATACAACTATTCTCGTATAGGAATTTTCAAACATCAGCAATTTTTACATTATATACGCTCAGCATGTTTTAATTCGGTACTGAATTACTATAAACTATATCGAAGAGTTTCTGAGTATTTGGAGCTCCAAACATGTACACCATTTTTTCTTGTTGAACTCCAATTCAAGTGTAGTTATCATCTTAAGCTATTGGCTGAAGTTTAATAACTTACTCGTATAAACATTTTATGTCGATCGAAATTATATTATCATGTTATTTTGAAAGTTCAGTAGCAGATTATCAAGTGCTTGTTCCCGTTCATAACTTTATTGATTTAATGTATATCTTTTAGGCCGTTTCTATGCGTTCGAGAAGGCTCATAGATTGGACCAGAACTCAAGTGGACGTGGTGTGCGACAATTCAAGACTAGTCTTCACCAGAGACTGGAACGGGTAAATAACTCAGAAGGCATTTGGAGTAGTAGATTGAATATTAATCTTTTCAAAATGCAAAATTAAAGATAACATACTTATGAATGCATTGAACTTATGCTGTCCAACCAAGTAGGGAGAATTCCTTAAAAATGATTTCTATCTTAATCACCTTCTTTTAAAAAGGCTTTCAAAGTGATGCTTTAAAAAGGTCATTGGCATAAAACATATTGGAAGAGGAGACGAATAGTATTGAGTTAGTAGTTATGCTGCAATACCATAAGAAGGTTGTAATTATGCAGATCGTCAATTATCACAAATTTTATGTGTGCTTAATGTTCAAGTTATTTCTAAATCTGTGGCATTCATAATGTAATAAGCACTGTTTGTTCTGATTTGGTGGAAGATGAAATGATGATATCTGCTTGAGCTACCCAGTCTTCATCTGGGATCTAAAATATACCAGTAATACTTGATATTAGATACAACTTCGCTGCTTTTAGACTGCTTTAAGAGAATTCTGCACAGCTTAGGATAAAAATGTGAAGTGAAATTTTTTTGCTCCCTGATTAGGAATGTGAAGTGATTTTTTTTGCTTCCTGATTAGGCAGGAAAGAACACCAAATCGGTGACGTCGTGAGATATAGTTTTAGCTTTCTTGAATCTCCTGTTATATAGAAAGTGTTGTACTTACTTGAACCCATATTCAGGACAATGCATCAACTCTTGCTTCTCGAGTCAAGAAGACAGATGCTCGAGAAATTGAGAGCTTCTACAAGCAGTATTATGAGCAGTATGTTGTGTCCCTTAACAAGGGGGAGCAAGCTGATAGGTATCAAGAACTTACTGGTTTTCTACATTTGCTCTCTTGAAAAGTACGTGTATTTGGTTCAGCTACACACTTAAATGGACCAATGTTTCTCTTGTCAACTTTCACTGGCAGAGCTGCTCTTGGAAAAGCTTATCAGACAGCTGGAGTGCTATTTGAAGTTCTTTGTGCTGTTAATAAGACTGAAAAAGTTGAGGAAGTTGCTCCTGAGGTTAGTTATAGCTAACTGTAAGATTGCTAGTTTTCTGCAACTAAAAAGCCTATATGTGGGCTAATCAATTATGTTTCTGTGACAGATTATGGCTGCAGCAAATGATGTCCAAGCAAAGAAGGAAATCTATACCCCATATAACATTCTTCCATTGGATTCTGCTGGTGCATCACAGTCCATCATGCAGCTGGAAGAGGTGACGATTTAGTCTATTACAGTTCTGACATGCAAGTTTTAAACCTGTATGGTTTGAGCAGGGAAATCAAAGAAATATTCTTTTCATATGCCAGGTAAAAGCTTCTGTTACTGCTTTGCGAAACACACGTGGCTTGACATGGCCACCATCATTTGAGCAAACTCGGCAAAAAGCAGGGGAGTTGGACCTGCTTGATTGGCTTAGAGCCATGTTTGGGTTTCAGGTATGAGTTTACATCAGAGAACAGCCTGTTTCCTTTTTGTAACAGATGATATCAAGCCAACTTACTATTTTGATTTTTACAGAGGGACAACGTAAGAAACCAAAGGGAGCATTTGACTCTGTTACTTGCAAATATTCACATAAGGCTAATCCCAAAGCCCGAACCACAAAATATTGTACGTTAAGAATAACTTTATGGTCTAATAGAATAGGGGGAATTCATAGTGTCTTCTAGCAGCATGTTGCGGCAGTAAACTGCATTTATTCTCTATGGTGTTTACAATACCTTTAGACATACTAAGTAACTGACGCTAATTCTTATACTCAGCTTGATGATCGAGCTGTTGATGCTCTCATGAATAAGCTTTTCAAGAACTACAAGACGTGGTGCAAGTACATGGGAAGAAAACACAGCTTAAGGTGAGATGATCGGATTGCATAGAATGTGGCTTGCTCAGATTTAATTTTCCTGTAGTAGTTAGGTTACTCGATAATTAATACAAATACTTCTCGTAGGCTCCCAAAGGCACAGCAAGAAGTGCAACAAAGAAAAATACTTTACTTGGGCCTGTATCTTCTAATCTGGGGTGAGGCAGCTAATGTTAGGTTCATTCCAGAGTGCCTGTGCTACATTTTCCACAATGTGAGTGATTTACATACAGGACATAAATAAATAAATATGGACCTTCTTTTCCACTTCTCATACAAAGTTAGGTAAAATATTATATACATACATGCTGAGACCATATATTTGTGTTGAATTGATGTTAGATGGCATATGAGCTCCACGGGCTTTTAGCTGGAAATGTTAGCATTGTTACTGGAGAAAACATCAAGCCTTCTTATGGTGGCGATGATGAATCTTTCTTGCGGAAAGTAATAACACCGATTTATAGAGTGATTGAAAAGGTACCCCTTTGTCAAGTTAATTGCAGGTTGTAGCTAAATGCTTCTGCTTCATCCTTAACAGAAGTGGCCTTATCTAACTCCAGGAATCCAAGCAAGGGAAAAATGGAAAAGCCCCTCACACAGCCTGGTGCAACTATGATGACTTGAATGAGTATTTCTGGTAAGGAATTGCACTTGGATATTAAATTCGTTCTTGCGGCGAACTATATTCTTATTGCTAGTATGACCTGCATCTATACTAGGTCTTCAGACTGCTTCTCATTGGGTTGGCCAATGCGTGACGATGGAGAGTTCTTCAAATCAGCGCAAGAAATAGTACCGGTGGGTGTCATTACAATGAAGTGATTATCCCTGAGTGTGAATCATTATGTGGCTTGTACTTATGAAGGTTTCTGTTACAGGGGAAACGTGGTTCTCAGAAAAAACCTGGAAAACTGGGGAAATCATTCTTTGCAGAAACCAGGTCATTTTGGCACACTTTCAGAAGTTTTGACCGCCTCTGGACATTTCTCATACTTGGCCTACAGGTAAATAATTACTTGAAAGATAAACATGATATACATCTTTTTTAATTCAATGCTTATTCTGAAGTTCAGAATTTGATATTCTGCAGGTTATGGTTATACTTGCTTGGAGTAATGTAACCATTTTTGATATCTTCGAGAAGCAAATGTTGTACAAATTATCCAGCATTTTTATCACCGCAGCTTGGCTTCGCTTCCTTCAGAGTATGTTTTTGATACGTCTACCTTGGACATGAAAAGAAGATAAAATTTGATGTCGGAAATTTGTATACTGAGCTCTTCAATTTAGTGACAAATCTTTATGTAGTCCTCTTAATTCTAGATATGTTGCCTATTGGTTAAGAAATTATGTTTTCATTGCTCACAGGTATTTTGGATCTTGTCCTGAACTTCCCAGCATACCTTAGATGGAAATACACAGATGTGCTGAGGACCATTTTAAAGATAATTGTGAGCGTTGCCTGGTCCATCTTGCTTCCTTTGTGCTATCTGCAAGACAACGATTCGATTTCGTTTGGAAACATGAAAGATGTGGTCTCATTCATCGACAAAGTCGAGGGTGTGCCACGTTTATATATTATGGCGGTATCTTTATACCTACTGCCAAATTTACTGGCGGCGGTATTCTTTATCTTCCCAATGATGCGTCGATGGATAGAGAACTCTGACTGGCATATCATTAGATTGTTCCTATGGTGGTCACAGGTACATGTGTCGTTTCCACACATAAACAAGATGTTGGTAATTTTATTCTTGAAATTCTGAAACACATTGCTGGATGTTGTCCCTTTGTTGATAAACTGCACCCTTTCCCTAGCTATTACGCAATGAGAATGTTATATAGCTTGACATTCAAGTTAGATTACATTCATAAATATAGTATCTGATGAAGACAAAATATGAATCTAAATTCTCTTCCAGTATTATCAATTCATAACATGTCAACTTTTAATTTAGGCTAGATCCATTTATTATGCATTACATACAGATATGTCTATCCCTGGTATATAATAGTGGCTGTAACATGCTTTAGTCCAGAAAATGGGACATCGGCTAAAACCTTGTGTTCATTTGTTGTCTTGGGGCAAATTTCTACTTTCAAGTTTCCAATATAGAGTGTTCAGTGCTATAGTATTAATTTTCCTTTTTCATTTTCTGCTTTTTTTTTTCCCTTTCTCAAACGAGTTATTATTGTCTTATGCATATTAGCTGTTAATGTGTGTTACTGTCCTTGTAACCACAAGGCTAAGTAACTGCAGCTTTTGCAGTTAATCCTACTGATTTTTTTTCTGTTGAATTGTGACTCAACAAAGTCTATGATTGTTCATATAATCATAAATCATTGGTACTTTTCATCGATACTATTGCATAATATTTTGTGGTGTACATGGGTATGGATCAATTTGGTAATTCTAAAAGGATGCGAATATGATTTATCTATTTTTTTTTTTTTTTTTTTGAGCAATATAGCTGTTAAAAATAGCTCTTGTGAATGCTGTGAAGTAATAGCAACACAGTTCATACTTTCCTTGCTAAGAGAATGGAGGCAAAAGTTCTGTGAAGTGGTTTTACAAAATTAGGCCTTGATGTTAAAACTTTAGGGTAAACGGCTAAGATTACATAACAATCTTCCATTCTGTCTGGCCTCATACCCTCATCTGTTACATGTAACTGATTTGTGTGCTATGTGCATGTGATTCACATGTAAAATTTCCTTATTTCTTGCAGCCAAGAATTTATGTGGGAAGAGGGATGCATGAAAGCCAATTTGCTCTCATCAAGTATATTTTACCTGAGTTCTCTATCCTGGGCATCTTCTTCATTATATACATCAGAATTTGACATCGTTTTTCTCATTGTAAATGGTTATAGGTATACTCTTTTCTGGGTGCTGCTTTTGTGCTCAAAGTTTGCATTTGGCTATTTTATGATGGTAGCCTTCTCATCCTTTTGTTTGAGAATATAATGTATGGCACTAGCAACGTTCTCTTTCTTATTTCAATGTCTCAACTCATCCAGATAAAACCTCTGGTAAGGCCCACCAAAGACATAATGAACATTCACCATGTTGAATATGCTTGGCACGAGATATTCCCGAATGGTAAATAATTTGTGCTCATGATTTATTTCCAGATTCAATCTCGCAATATGAGCAATTTATAACATAATTGATATTGTGATGCAGCTAAGCACAACTATGGAGCAGTTGCTGCACTGTGGGCACCAGTTGTGCTGGTACATTCTGATCCACAGCAAACTTAAGTTTAACGTGATTTTTTGGAGTTGGCTTTTAGTCTTCAACTTTCTAATGAACATAAAGTTTTTCACAAATCTGATTATTATTACCAAGCAGGTTTACTTCATGGACCTACAGATCTGGTATGCTGTATTCTCTACCTTGTGTGGAGGATTTGTAGGGGCCTTTGATCGTCTGGGAGAGGTACTCATCTCTATTTTACCTACATCAGTTGAATTTTAATTATTTTTTTTGCATTGGCCACTTCAGTATCATATTAGCTTTGAACTGTCAGTTTCTATTGCTTTTGTATTTTTGAGGTGCGAGTAACTATAGATTCCTTATCTCTAGATAGGTAATTGTAATTTGCAGAATGCAGGCATCTAGAAATATGTACCATGTCTTTAAATGAAAAGAAAGTGCTACTTTTGCAGAACAAAACGGAGGTTATTATTCCTGATATCAAGGTTTATCATGTCTACAATATCATGGACCTAGATCGAGGACTTATTTTAGTAGTAGCAGTTGATGCTAAACAATTTATTCGATGCCAAAAATTCTAACCTACTTCAAATTTATAGTCGCTTGTTTTTTTTTAAATCTTTACATGTAACTTAATTGTGGTTGAGATAAGTATGTGATAATCTTAGTGATGGATATGTTCAACTGCCTCTTGACAGATTCGAACCCTTGGTATGCTAAGGTCCCGCTTTCAGTCTTTACCTGGTGCATTCAACGCATACTTGGTGCCGTCTGACAAAACCAAGAAAAGAGGGTTTTCTCTTTTAAAACGCTTTGACGAGGTCTCATTTCACTTTCTAGGAAATTAATATTCTTCCATATTCCCAATTAAATGACTTTATCATCCCTTTTATAATCTCTTAATACATGCCATCTGTAGGCCAATGCAAGTAGGAGAAGTGAAGCTGCGAAATTTGCTCAACTGTGGAATGAAGTAATATGTAGCTTTCGCGAAGAAGATATCATAAGTGACAGGAAAAGTCCAGAATCATTGTTTTGAACTTAATAAACTTTGTCCTGCTTTCCTACCTTTCCTGTTTGAAAATTTCACTATCTGGAATTGAATCTGAAATTGCTTACCTCAGGGAGATGGATCTGCTTCTAGTCCCGTATTCTTCTGATCCAAGTTTGAAACTAATACAGTGGCCCCCCTTTTTACTCGCTAGCAAGGTAACACTAAAACTCTTGATCTGTTGCCTTTTATTAATATTCAACTTTCTTGTTTGACTCTTTACTTTGCAGATTCCAATTGCACTGGACATGGCAGCTCAATTCCGGCATAAGGACGTTGACCTGTGGAAGCGTATATCTGCTGATGAGTACATGAAATGTGCAGTCATTGAATGCTACGAATCATTTAAACTTATTCTGAATTCTCTGGTTGTCAAAGAGACAGAGAAAAGGTACTTGTTAACACTCATTTATGGAGCCTACAAGTCAACTAATCTAAGATGCAACAACGTTTAGCAAATGAAAAATTACTTTCTTTTTCTTAATCTTAACATTCATGGGTAAGTTTTATGGGAAAACCAGTTTTCCCTAAACATTAGGATAAACCACCTCACACTATTGTAAACCAGGGATGTGACAGACACTTGGGTGGATGATGTTATGGTGTTTCCCACTTATATGTTCACAAACATATCTGTTTGATGAGTATGTTCCTAGGCTTATCCGAGTAGTTAATAAGTTATATCAAGTTCCTGTGTCATTTCCTAGAGTCATCCGGCCCCTGCCCATACTCCATACACTGATGGTTTAAAGCTATATTTAAATGTAATACTACTCACTGAATAGTTAAATCCATGGTAGTTCTGGCAGAGGCATGTATTTCAATTAATTCCAATCATATAGGGTTCAATTACATTAACTTCAAGTCTTCAATCTAGTGATTGCATGTATCATAATTGTTTGTCTGAATATCTGACTATGCAAGAGTCTTTCCGTGTTTTTGAATGTTATGAAGTGACTTAAGATTATGTAGAGACTTATGTTGTTTTCTCTATGGGCTTTAAGGTTCTATTGGTTGCATCACATTTCTAACTCTTGCTTGCATGGAACAGGGTAATAGGCATCATCATAAAGGAAGTTGAAAATAATATATCGAAAAATACATTACTTGCAAATTTCAGAATGAAGTCTTTACCTAATCTTTGCAAGAAATTTGTTGAACTTGTGGAGATATTGGTAAGTGATTTACTGTTGGTCCCTCATGTTGTTTATAGTACAAATCTTTTTCTTGCTGCTAAATCTGTCCCCCTTACATTTGGCAGAAAGATGCTGATCCATCCAAGAAAGATCGAGTTGTATTGCTGTTGCAAGATATGTTGGAAGTCGTTACTCGTGATATGATGGTCAATGAGAACCCGTTAGTATTTATCGCAGTGACATGAAAAATATTTTTAGAAGTAACGTTTGTATTACCATTATTTGACAGAGACCAAGAAACTTAATTCAACTCTGAATGCAGGGAACTTGCAGAGGTTGGCCAAGGTGGCAAGGATACTGGAAAGCAACTATTTGCCAACATAGTGTTTCCTCCCCCCAACACGGCACAATGGGAAGAACAGGTTCGTGTAAAATACGTTCACTTACATTCCATTCACTTATGTAAGCATATGGTACATGAACGAACACCGTTTATTTTATTTACCAGATAAGGCGACTATATCTACTTCTCACCGTTAAAGAATCAGCAATTGAGGTGCCAACGAATCTTGAAGCACGCCGGAGGATAGCATTTTTTACAAATTCACTTTTCATGGATATGCCACGTGCACCTCGGGTGCGCAAAATGTTGTCATTCAGGTAGTATATAAGTCCTTAACTCTTCACAGTGGGCATCTCCTTGTGCTGCCTATTTGTCCAGTATTCTCTGTCAAGTAATTTGCTTATAGAAATTCTGACTGAATACTCTGGCTATTTGTTCCATAAAGAATATCCAAAACCTTAGCATATTAATATGGCGGAGAGTTACCCTATGGTTTGGAATATTGATCACCCTTGGAACCAACCTCCTTCATTAGTTCACTGACCGCTGCTTTCATACTTGATCGATATCTAAATTTCAGAGGATTCTCCATTCTGTTACAATGAGTAAAATGTATTTATGAATTTCTCAATAACTCTATGAAGTAAAAATATTGTTTACGTAGAATTAAATCATTATTAGGAATCTTCTTGCTTAGAATATGAATTTTCACATTCAGAATTTAACTATCATTAACTATCAATTGGCTTGGCAGTGTCATGACTCCCTACTACAGCGAGGAGACTGTGTACTCGAAAACTGACCTTGAACAGGAAAATGAAGATGGTGTTTCGATCCTATATTATCTACAAAAGATCTATCCAGGTCGGCTTAATGTGCCCAACTGACAAGTATTTCTTTATTTACTAGGCAAGCTTCATGCCATTATATAATGATATATATCATTTATTTCATGACGTTGTAAATACTTCATTCAGATGAATGGAATAATTTCATGGAGCGTCTGAACTGCAAGGAACATGAACTTTACGAAAACGAAGAAAACATACTGCAACTACGCCATTGGGCCTCGTTGAGAGGACAGACTCTTAGCAGAACAGGTTTAGAATCAATTTCCCTTACACTTCCCTTTCTCTTTTCTTCAAATTGTTTATTTATCATGATATTTTTTTCGTGCAGTGAGAGGGATGATGTACTATCGAAGGGCCTTGAAACTTCAGGCTTTTCTTGACATGGCTACAGAGAGTGGTAAGATGATGAACAATTCTCTACAATGTAAAATGAATCATGCTGTATACTAAGAATGTGAAACATGTTCAATATTAAGCAGTCTACCAGGATACTATTGAACTGACCTGTGATTTTTGATAAAGAAGACTGAGGCTTGAGCTAATGGGTATTCATCGAGTAAAATAAGACTAGAAATTAAAGCATGGAGTATTGATTTTTGTACTAGTCTAATACTCCATTTAGCAAGATTTTGATACCCAGAGACAAAATTGCTTTCGGAAAGTTTGGTTCTGTTTCTGACTGTTTTTGTTTTGACTAAATTGAACAGAGATACTTGATGGCTATAAAACTATAACGGAGCCATCAGCCGGAGATAAAAAGAGTCAAAGATCCATGTATACACAATTAGAAGCGGTCGCTGATATGAAATTCACATACGTTGCCACTTGCCAGAACTATGGTAACCAGAAGAGAAGTGGTGATCGGCGTGCCACTGACATCTTAAATCTGATGGTTAAGTAAGTTGTGCATTTCAGACAAAGGTCTTCCTGTATAATCTCTTTCAATCTTTAGGTTGATAGCCTACCCTATTTTTTCTCTACATTGGTGCAGCAATCCATCTCTTCGTGTAGCATATATAGATGAAGTTGAGGAAAGAGAAGGTGGCAAAAATCAGAAGGTTTTTTATTCAGTGTTGGTAAAAGCAGTTGATAATCTTGACCAGGTAACTCTCACTATTTTACAAATCTAGAATCTAATATCAAGGTTCATTCTCGCTAATTTAATTTTCTTCTCTGTAAAGGAAATCTACCGCATAAAACTTCCAGGATCAGCAAAGATAGGAGAAGGCAAGCCTGAAAACCAAAACCATGCTATTGTTTTTTCTCGTGGAGAAGCCCTTCAAACAATTGATATGAACCAGGTAATTTAGGAGGGATGATGTTGCTGAATTGATGTAAATAGATTTTTTTTTATCATGACATGTAGATGTAATATATGATTCACTTGCAGGATAACTATTTGGAAGAGGCCTTTAAGATGCGAAACCTACTTGAAGAATTTAATGAGGATCATGGGGTGCGACCACCTACAATCCTGGGTGTTCGAGAACATATTTTCACTGGAAGGTCTGGTTTTAGTATTAGTTTCTTGTCAATTCTAGTAATACTTTCTGGTCACAGTTTAGTTGAGTATTCATATGTTCACCTGCAGTGTGTCATCTTTGGCTTGGTTTATGTCAAATCAAGAGACGAGCTTTGTCACCATTGGTCAGAGAGTTCTCGCAAGACCCTTAAAGTACGTTATTTCCTGCTACTTTCTCAATGTGTCATGATAATAATTCTCTTCATTGTTAGTGGATATTCTAGTTCATGTATAACACAACAGTTGTCACCAACAGAAGGGTTAACTTCCCATATATGGCTAGCACATTATGAAAATTCTATGAATTTTGGGACGTCAATTTCCCACACTGTATATTTTGTTGGTAACAAATCGATGTCACCCCATCTACCCTTGTACTCCATTTATGAGGAAATGTCGCACTTCCATTTTGCAAGCTAAAAGATCTCATCCCTCAAACTATCGATCCAGCTTACCTCGTTCATGCGCAACACCAAAATTTCTTGTGCCATATTTGGTCAGAGAAGCATTTATGGATCATAATGTTTGTGTTATAATCCATCAAGTCCTTTTGCACTTCATCCATGTGCATGTTCTTTTGTACAGGGTGCGGTTCCACTATGGACATCCAGACGTCTTTGATAGAATTTTTCACATTACCCGTGGAGGCATCAGTAAAGCTTCAAGAGGAATCAATCTTAGTGAGGACATATTTGCGGGTGAGATCTTAAAACCACTTCATCCCACTTCAGGCACATAATTAACTTCAGTATACATTTGAAAATCTTTCCTGATTTGAAGGTTTTAATTCGACATTAAGACGTGGAAATATTACCCACCACGAATATATTCAAGTTGGAAAGGGCCGAGATGTTGGTCTCAATCAAATCTCACTTTTTGAGGCCAAAGTTGCATGTGGTAACGGCGAGCAGACACTAAGCCGTGATCTCTACAGATTAGGGCATCGTTTTGACTTCTTCCGTATGCTGTCATGTTACTACACCACTACTGGTTTCTATGTCAGCTCAATGGTAAAGTATCTCACTTGCTGAATATAGTAGTCACAGCTACATATTATGTTCTTTGAATAATTTATTTCTTGAATAGTTATTAGAGGTTAAGCAGTGTTTTATATTGTTTGCAGCGCTACGAGAAACTAAATTATGAAAGTTGTTATCATACTATCCGAATCTAAAGCAAAATGTATTTTTTACTCGAAAACTATACTTACCAATTGCATCTCTTTTCACCACCCCCCCTGAGAACTCAGCAGGGCTTGACTTAGCTGACTACAAAACCTGGATCTAGAACAAAATGCTGTATTCATTACGTATTTGTAATCTCAACAAACCCGAAGGTTTCTCTCTAGTCTAGTGCTTTTGTTTAGCTTCAGATTTCAGACATTTTTTCCTTCAATGTAGGAGAGAATTTAAATGTCATTTTGTTTCCCTTTTTCCCAGCTCTGCTTTAATACTTGTATGTCACAACATTACTATGGCATTCAATGTCAAAACTTGAATTTTGTTTCCTGAGGTACCTCTGGACCAATTTATAATAACCTTAGTGTTTCTTAATGTCATGCAGTTGGTGGTCCTTACAGTCTATGCGTACCTGTATGGTAGAGTCTATCTTTGTTTGAGTGGACTGGAGAACACAATAGTTAGATTCGCAAGATCTAGGGGAGATGACGCTATGACTGCAGTCATGGCATCACAATCTATTGTTCAACTAGGACTGCTGATGGCATTGCCCATGATTATGGAAATTGGACTAGAAAGGGGCTTCAGAACTGCAGCCGGTGATATGATAATTATGCAGCTTCAACTGGCATCGGTCTTCTTTACATTCTCTCTTGGGACAAAACTCCATTACTTTGGAAGGACAATATTACATGGTGGAGCTAAATATAGAGCCACTGGGCGTGGCTTTGTTGTCCGTCATGAAAAGTTTGCTGAGAATTATAGAATGTACTCAAGAAGCCATTTCACAAAAGCACTAGAAGTGATGATTATGCTCATTGTTTATCACGCTTACGGTTCAGCTGCAACAGACAGTGCGAGTTACATATTCTTAACATTCTCGATGTGGTTTCTTGTAGTTTCCTGGCTCTTTGCTCCCTTCCTTTTTAATCCGTCAGGTTTCGAGTGGCAAAAGATAGTTGATGATTTTGACGATTGGAATAAATGGATGAGTAATCTTGGAGGAATCGGAGTCCCAGCTACAAAAAGTTGGGAATCATGGTGGGAGGAAGAGCAAGAGCATCTTCAGTTCACCGGACTGTCAGGGCGTTTCTGGGAAGTCATCCTTTCGTTACGGTTCTTCATTTTCCAGTATGGAATTGTTTATCAGCTGAAAGTTACACAAAACGAAAAAAGTATAGTGGTGAGCCTCTCCCCCTTCCACAATTGTCAACTTAAATGCATGTTAACAGCATAACATCTCATTGCATATTAGTGAACTGGCACCAAATACTGCAGTGTTAATTTACTCTTAGAACCCCTTTCTTTAATACTCCCCCTATTGAACAAACATGTATTATTGAAAAGTATGTTTATGATGACACACACATTTGAGGTTTTCTTTGACAATATATCATTTCAAATAATAGACCCTGGAAATGCACATCTTTTGTCTCTAAACCTATGTCATTGCTTATAGGTTTATGGTATGTCATGGCTGTTCATTGTTGCTGTGATGCTCATTCTCAAGGTGAGATCAAATATTGTAATCAATAGAATTTTTTTTTTCCTGTAAAAATAAGTATTAGCTCCTACTCATTCATAAATCAATAAAACATCTCTCAACTGCAGATTGTGTCCATGGGAAGGAAGAAGTTCAGTGCAGATTTCCAGCTGATGTTCAGGCTCCTAAAGCTACTGATGTTTATTGGCTTCATAGTCACACTCATCATTTTCATACAATTCCTTGAACTCGCATCGGGGGATATTTTTGCCAGCTTGCTAGGATTCTTGACAACTGGGTGGGCTATCCTTCAGGTACACATACACACTGTTCTAACTCTTGCTTGGATTATATTCAAGTTCATAAATGAGCATTTCTGGAAAGTTTCTGAGGTTCTCTTCAACTCTACTGGAGCTTAATGACTTTGTATATACTCACTGTACAGATATCACAAGCTTGCAAGCCAGTTGTAAAAGGAGTTGGAATGTGGGGGTCAGTTAAAGCATTGGCGAGAGGATACGAGTATCTGATGGGGTTAACAATCTTTGGTCCTGTGGCAGTCCTGGCCTGGTTCCCGTTCGTTTCGGAGTTCCAAACTAGGCTGCTTTTCAACCAGGCCTTCAGCAGAGGTCTCCAGATTCAACGTATTCTGTCTGGTGGTAAGAAGCATAAGTGAGAATGTCATCATCGGATATGCG
>JAQRGC012308763.1:0-15339 GCA_028659135.1 Plantago lanceolata | reverse complement strand
GTGAGAGTGTAAGACTGTTATTATATGGCGTAAACGAAATGGCACTTGATTTTAAGTTACGTTGCTCCTGGATATTGTCTGTTGCTTACTGGGGGGTAACTTTACATAGGTTATTTGGTGTAGTGATTTTGAATCAAACAACTGGTACTAAGCCCAAATGCTTTGCTGCAATGAAACTATCACAAGGAGAGCTACTAGTGCTGGAATAGATTTGTTAACCAATTTCCACTTTAGAGATTAGTAAGAAGTGATATGGGTTATATTCGCAATGATTCAGCAAAAAGATATACTGTTCGTGAAGATATAAGTCACATAAGTCACATTTGCCAATTGTTTCTGTGATCTGATGATGGCCCTCCACTGAGCCCTGGTTATGTGACTACGATGAGATTTTGATTTTATGTAAAGGAAATACCAATACTGCCATAATAAGCTTCACGTGGTGCCTTGGCAACAAGGCGGAATTATGTGTTGAATGTTAAAATGTCATTGCATTTGTGATCTTTTTACTCTACTGAAGTATGTATTCAGTTAGCTGTAAATTTGCATTCACTCAAAGATTTTGTACATGCTCATTCTTTCAAAGTATGATTATGTATCCTGCTCCCTTGCTAACAAGGATCAGTTCGAGGCTTATAGAATCAACCATCACAATCTTTCATTAATGCGGGATTCTCTCATTATCTATTTGCATAAATATATTTGTCACTGTGTTGGACTCTGTAGACACCCACACCTTCATTTTTCAAAATATATACTTGATTTAGCTTATCTAAATTTATTGTTTTCTTTTGGTCTCATATTTGATTTTATACAGCGCCAGGACATGCAAAGTCATTTGAATCAGTTCCGGATCTTGAGAAGTCCATGTACACTAAAATTGAGGGATATCCTTGTGTAAGAGTGCTCAATATCTCGGGGGAAATTGGCTGTGCTAGTAAGTGACTTTGATTACCATCGCATTTATCTATGATAGGTTAGGATCATTGTTGTTGTTCACTAATACGAAAATACATACTCTAGACCCAGGCGTTGCGAAAGTTGTTGCTCCAATTGTTAAATTCAAGAATATAGACCAGTTTCTTGGATCTTCCACAATATTGGTCTCTGTCAATGAGCTTGAAATCTTACTTGCAAGGTATGTCATGTGCGCATATACTTATATTCGGGCTGCCCTTTCTTGTTGCTCTTGTTCATATGTTCTTTTTTTGTTGTCTAGCTTGGTCACCTTGTCCTATCCCCCNAAAAAAAAAAAAAAAGAAAAAAAAAGAAAAAAGATGTAGTGCTTGTTTCTCTTGCTAAAGTTTAGTATGTAATGGTTCCTTCTGGCCGTTAATTAATTGATACTACATTTTATGCGTTTGCATGCTGTGTTCTTGTGTGTACAAAATATATATGCTACAGTTATCTGCTAATCATTACTAAATTCTGTAGTGTAGCACCTATCTCATATTTACCACTCGTTGGTGGCTGTTAATGACAACACTAAAATTGTAACGATGCCATTTAAGAAGGGAGACTAAAATTAATGGGCTGTATGAATGAAGATTGTTTTAGGGTCTTCATGAGAGGTGAACATTAGTAACTACTGTATATCGTAAGACTGAAACTTTGAAACATTAGCATCACAACAGCTTTTACACATAAGGATATGCTTATTAAGAGATCACGAGACCAATATAAAGGGTACGGGTTGACTTAAAGGGAGGATAGAAAAGAGATGAAACTTAGAGCGCTTAGACTGGGTGTGCTGGTATTACCATCTAGTCATTATATAAACCCTGCTCTTTCAATTTGATTTTAGTGCTATATCCTTTTTGTGTATATGTATCTATGATGGAGCTATTATTATGGTTACATCAGACTCTGTAGGCCAGGCATTGGTGAAAAAATCTGTTTTCATTTCAAGAAAGGCTAGAAATCGGGGAGTAACCTAATGGAAAAGGGAGACAAATATGAGAATCGTAATGATTGATGCTATTTATGACACAGTAATACAAATGTGATTAGTTAATTCAACATCTAGAAGATTGAAGCATGGTTAAAAAATCTGTGTTGTTTGTCGTGGGTTGTGATGAACTTATAGTTTGTTCATGAATATAAAGTTCACATCATATTTGTATCTGCAGGTGAAAGTTAGTTTTAATTGTTTTAGAGGTCACATTTGAATAAAATTAGACAAGTTTTAAAAGTAACCTATGGGCTTGGATGCACAAAGATTTAAACAAGTTTTATGTGGATATCTGTTCTCAAATGAATCCAACTGTTTCATCAGAAAAAACTGAACATAGTCATGTCTCTTGCATTTCAATAAACGAAATGTTTGGGGTTTTAGCGTTGTAAATTCCATATCCATGTTATCAATTGCTTGCCATGTTTTTCATGAGCATGATTTGGATTGTTGGAATGTGCATGTGTTTAACGGTTTGAAGTTTACTTCATAATCTGTTAAAGCAATTTTATGGCTAATTTATATGTGATTGTTGCTCTGTCCAGACTATCAAAAGATCCAGGATTTTTGAGGAAAGTAGCTGGGGTTTTGGTTGAATCAACAACTCAGACTAATGGTCTCAAGGGTAAATGATGTAATACCTTTAGTTTCAGTACAGTGTTATCAATGCGGCCATAGTAGCTGTGGTAATGGAGCGGCTCCCTTCCGCTACACTATCTCCATAACGAAGCAGTTTACAATAGTGGAGGCTATAGCTCTTCTGTTGTAAAATAGGTGAAAACGTATGGGTGCTAATGAGCTAAATGCTGCAGTTGGGTCAAATGACATATCTACTCCTGTTAAGTACATTATATACATATCCAAGTATGTCCGTTGTAAATTTGGGGTTTTGGAAAGGGTTATTATTATGAAAATGTATCTATATATTATTTTAATATGGCAGCGATCTATTGGTATCCTGTCATCCTATTTCTTTTGGAGTGGCCTCACTGCTCTCTGGGATTGGTAACACTGGTTCAAATAGAGTTTATCTAACTGATCAAATTAATGTTTCAGGAGATTCTCCAGATGTAAGGTTTCCACTAGCAGAATTTGCTCCATATAAAAGGAACAACTTTGACTGGAATCCTGAAGTATGTGATGTTAATTTTTTAGCTCACTGTTTGTTGGTTTGTTTGTGCCAAAATGTTGCAGTAGATGAAGAAAACTAGCTGGTTTTGAGAGATGAATTTTGAAAAAAATTGGTCTTATTGTGTTTTCGGTTATTGCTAAGGTTTTCTAATACGTTGTATACCCTGTTCTTTTTGCCTTATTTTCCCTGAATTGGGCAAGCAAGGGAGCGATCTGAATTTATGTTCCCTTGCTGATGAATTTCTAAAAATTCTAGCTGCTCTTGAAAAATGTCTTACGTATTATTTTAGCCTGGTTTATAAAGTGAAGCCAGAATCCTTGATTTATTGTGTGCTTCATGTTTAACTGGACTAAGTTTGCTGTCTTAAAACTGTAACCCATCCTCTTGCCACAACGAATACTAATCTAAAATTTAAAATCCCAATCCAATAGATGTTGGTTATTTTCATCCTCCAGATTCACGTGAGGCTGTTTTCTTTGTTAAAGGGAGATATCTTCTATATGAAGTTGTTTGCTAGGTGGTTCGTATGATGTAGTAGTTTGTATTGTATCGTGAGCTTGTGTTGAAATAATTTAGGAGCTTTTATTGAACCTGTAACTGAAAATATTTGGTTCCTGGTGAAAATTTCTTCGCGCTGTTAGAGGTAACTGTCTCCTAAATTCTATTTGGAGGAAACTTGGAAACTTGCTTGTCTATTTGCGTCGTGCGTACTTATAAAATCACTGCTGTATTTCTATTGCAGTGATACCTGGATTTTTTTCTTTATGACTTAAGTCTGTTGTCACCTGCAGGGATCTGGAGTAATGTGGGAAGGTTACAATTTCCCTGTGTTTTTGCTGTCTGATGCTAGTGCGGCAGCAGTGCAAAAGGTATTGTTTATCAACAATCTCTGCAGTGATGTTATTTCCTTCTCAGGTGATTAAGTTATTTGTTTGAGGCAGTAGAACCAAAGTAGTATCAATCAGAGATTACATGAAATCAGTTTTCCTTATCTCAAAAAAATAAATAAATAAATTTACGGAAGGAAACTGAAGATATTATTAAGTCAAACCACAACTAGAACACATAAAACCAGAGGTTATTCTTATTTCGACCCTTATCTCACATTTGAGGATTGTGAGCGATCCTTTTATATACTGAGTTTGGTGGGCCGCCATCATAAGAGGGAACCACATCCCGTTTGATAGCGATCATCTAAGATATTCTGATTCTTATTTCTGGTAAATTCAGAACTTTGATTCAACTGACAAATAGTGTATGCAAAAACTTAAAATTATGTCGTACTCAATATACCCTCAACGATGGGATATCCTCATTTAAGTTTCAACTATCTTTGGGTGTTCTAATTTTCCGTAAATTGGGCGGCATTTGGCAATATCTATATACAGTATGCTTGTGTTGGCTCATCAAAGAGAATGCATGTGATGTGATAACTAGTTTTCTTCATTTAAAGTTTGTTTTCTATTGAGGAAGTCTATGGATTTTGATACATTACATGTCATTTCATTAACTTTCCATGTAGATTTACAAGAGAAGAATGTTATATGATCTCGTAATGTAATGCAGGTTGTTACTAATGTTCTAGTAACCGAGACCACCAAGAAACCTGATACTGAAGAAGTTGCTGAATTTGATCTAGTGATGCAGGTAGGTATTATGCAAGAGCAAACATTGAAATTGGCCTCTAGCCCTCTACTACAGTACATTAAATATATACGACTTGATAATTGATAGTTTTTTTGTTTACTCATTTGATATCATTATGCGTTCTTTGTTTTCAGACCACAAAATCAGGCACTCATGATTCAGAATCTTGCTTGAGAGAAGGAACTTGTCTTCCCTTGGGTGGGTACAGGTGAGTCACAAGACTGTTCAACCTTTTCTTATGATGGTGTTAATAGGAAATAAATAGGTTGATACCTGGCACTACCCGCATTGCACCGGTTGCAAACCTGCAGACGTAGTGAGGTGTGGGTAAGCACCCGCACCGCACACTTCCCGTCCACTTTAATTTTATTTAAAAGAATTCTTTTTATTGTGCTAGAGCAGCAAAATGAATTCAGATAATTTATCTCTGTGTTTAACATTTAACAACCCATTGAACGGAAGCATATGGAGAATCCAAAAAGGCAATATACACATGTTGCCTATATAGTAAGTTCCAAAGTTTCACATAGATTACTAGTATCTCAGAATTCAAAATACTATACCAGAATGAAAATCCATCTGAATCTCGACAACAAAACAAACACAAACTACTTTCTGGGAGTTCTGCTAAATTATGACTATGTTCACTAATCAAACATGGCAAAAACTGATCATAAAACAAGTATAGCGGGTCTAAGTGTGGGTCTACTCCCACTGATTGACAAGCAAAGCTAGGATCACCCTACCTTTCCTCAGTCCACCTTTAGTACTTTTCTGAGAAAGGACTTTCTTTCTTCAAAACTCACTCCCTTACTCCAGGGCTACTCTAGGACCCCATCTCTCTTCTGTCTGAGTCTTGAATGGCCAAGAAACCCATAGCTTAGATAATCAATACCTTCTTCTATTCCTTTACATTAATCCCCAGCAAGCACAGGGGCATTAGCCAAGGATTTGTTCAGAGCACTCTTCCCCTCTGACTTTGATAAGCACCTTTACACTATGACAGCCCCCATAATTATGAGGCTGCTCCTTCAAGTCTAAGTTCTTAGTAGAGGAGAGTTCAGGCCGGAAAAATATGGATGAAAAGGTGTTCCTCTTCATCCTATTTCTTTTTCCATTTGTTCAATCGGACTCCTATTTCTTTGATCTTTGAATTTATTTGATGGGTATTGTAGTTGTACCCACCCTGCAAAAATGTAGTGGGAAGCACAATATCCGGTTACTAACTAATGAGTGGATGCCAGCCGGGTGCACACGCGGTTGGTAGCACCTCTGTACAAGTCTAGATAAGCTAACAAGTTCATGGAGAATTATGATATTCTATAACAAACCACTTACTATGTGTTGAATTTGCTTCAATATTATGGTTTATCTTTTTGGTCGCCTGTTATGTGCTTTTAAAACCAATTAATTTCCAGAGATCTGTTCTCAACTCTGTGTTTCTATTTTGTCTCACTGACCCTGCTGTAGTACACTTCCCGTGTATTATCAGCTTTTTAAATAAAATCATCATTAATACCTTTCAATTTTTTTTTACCATTTCCGCCTCCTCCCACGCTTGTTCTCCCTCTCAACATTACATATGTTCTTAAAGTCTTTTATTTCAATTAATACCCATTGTCATATCTAGAACATAATGGGGTCTAAATGTTGCTTTGACTTCTCATGTCTTCCATTTTAAGGGCAGTGTCTGGTCAACACTTCCACCGTATAGCATTTCCTCTTCACCGAAGCCTATTGTACTAGCAATTACATCAATGGACTCGGCATCTTTTTTCCGTGACAAAACCGTCGGTGCAGAATCTCCTATATCTGTAAGTTATGAACTTATGATTTGTGTCGATAGTCGCTTTCTGTGTCCTATGTAGATCAAAAAAGAATTACGATTCTCTGATGATATTATTTAGTATTCACACTCCGTTTTGAATGAATGTCTAGGGATTAATAACAATGCTAGCTGCAGTTGAAGCTCTGTCACGGGTTAACGGATTGACCGATTTAATCAATAAACAGGTTAGTGTATTATTAATGCTTCACTTGTGCACTCGCTGGAACTTCTATGCAACCTTCAAACTGCTTATATGTACTTCTGGAACGGCTGTCCATGAGTGCATCAGTTATCACTTGCGTAATTCTTCTACACGTACATTATGGTTACAGTTCCTGTAGTTTCCCGTTGCTAAACTAGGCATGAATGCATTTACATTTCCATGTATTCCTGCAACAGCTTGTGTTTCTGGTCCTCACTGGCGAAGCCTGGGGCTACCTTGGTAGTCGAAGATTTCTTCTTGAATCTGATAAGCACTCATATGCAACTAAAGGCCTCGACCTGGATATGGTGGATGTGGTATGTACTCTGGACGTTTGCTCTCTGGTTTTATTAGGATTTCTAGGGTTCTATGGATTACCTATAGACTGCGATTATAGATATGACACTAGAGATTTCACATTGCAACATTTATTATGCTGTTCAACATATGTCCTGTTCCTCAAGTATCTGATGTTTAACCTCATGTTATCTCGGAGTGTATCAAAGGACGAAACTAATTATATGACCCTTTTGCTGACTGTGAAATTTATTTTCCTATGGATTTCGGTTCCAGTCACAAGACAGCTCTGTATTTTACGCAGCTCTTGTTGAGTAATTGAGCTATCTTGATATTAGCATGAAGTAAATTTTAGATAGTGGTGTAGTACTTGAATATCGATTTTTATATATTCATAAAGCAGTGTACCTCAGATTTTTGTTTGTGTCTCATCCTTTCCCATTACCAAAAATCTAAACTAGGTTCGTTCTAGCATTTAAAACCTTGTAATTATGCAGGTAATGGAAATTGGATCTGTTGGGAAGAGCTATTCTGAGGGAAAGAAAACGTTGTTTGCTCATACTGCAGGAGTAAGTTTTTATCTGTTTTAGGATATCTATCAACACGACTTCCAGCTGTAGTGCGAAATCCATGAGCCAGTAATGTAAATGTCTTTTTTCTATTCAATAAAATAAGATCTTTGGCACTTCTCTTAAAAAGAAAGAAAATAAAAAATTTGCACTGTGGCGACAAGAAAAGTCATCATGATGGAAATCAAAATTTATTTTTAGGGAATAATATCAGCAGTTCAGTTTATTTCAAATTTATGTTTATTTAAAATATTGGAATATGGTACTAGTATTCTATTTTACATAAAATTCTAGTTTAGTATGTTAACTAGATACATTTGTCTAATAGTTCTCCCTTTTCATCTATTTCTATTCCAATCATCCTTCAATCGGTTATTGTTTGGTATCAAAGACATCAGGGGGAATTATCCCCTAGAACTTAGTTGAACATGAGAAAAGTGTTTGGACAAAAATAACGCTTAACGTCTTTGCTGCACTTGGAATATGTGTTCTACTCCAAAAGTACACTTTCTCTGTTGTATTTATCCAAACACCCTTGTTAATAATTCATTTTACAGGGTACAACCTCCTCTGGAAAAATATTGGATGCATTACGCCATGCCCAAGATTCCTTGACCTTGGAGAACATTGTTGTCAAAACAGCTAGCACTTCAAACCCGGGTGTGCCTCCATCCTCATTGATGTCATTTCTGAGGAAGGTCAGTGTTTGCATTGATTAATGACCAGGATGGATGCCTTTTGCTTCCATTTAACATTTTGACTATTTTTTGTGCTGATCTGAATCTTCCAACTTCCTACCCTGAAAAAGCAGAGGTAATTGAATACAAAGAAATAAGGACTTTGGCTTTATCAATTCCCGAATTTTCTACAATATTTATAAAAAGATGAACAAAACAACTAGATTGATTATTTTCGGCATCTCAATCGGTCTTTCTTCCTTTTTCTGAACATAAAAAATGCGTGTCAGTGAAAAAGATTATTTCGCATTTTGTTAGATGCGCCATCAGTCTTTTTCTGATATGGTAAATTAATAGCATTAGGATCAATGGACCATTACTTATATGATAAGTAAAAAAAACCCCTCAGTTTCAACATGCACGCGTGCTTCTCTTGCTGACCTGGATTTACATAGTGATAGCAGCAGTTCATTGTGAAAATACTCCTTGGCTTTGATTTTTATTATTTATAATTCATTGATCAGAATTCTGTTAGGAAGCCTTTCAGTTGCACTTGAACTTACCCCTTTGTTTATTTTCTCAACCTGTTCCTTTGGCAGAAGCCCGAAACTGCTGGTCTTGTCTTGGAAGATTTTGATACTGCTTTCGCTAACAAATTCTATCACAGTCATCTGGATGACATGTGTCAGTGAATCCTCTCATTTGTTTCCTCCACACATTCAACTTGATTTGCATTAAATTTCATTTTTAATAATAAGCATGTTTGCACAAATTGCAGCGAACATAAACGCTTCGGCCATCGTATCAGCTGCTTCACTTGTTGCTCGAACTTTATACATCCTCGCGGGTGGAGATAATAATTCTAGTATTGATGCCATCAAAGTCAACACCTCTGTAGTGGAAGAACTTGTTGCTTGCCTACTGAATTGTGAACCTGGTTTATCATGTGATCTAGTGAAGCGGTACATTTCTCCATCAGCAGCATGCCCTAACCATTATGTAGGTGTCATGATGGGAGAGCCTTCTTCTGCCCCTTATGCTAGTGATGCAGGGGATATTTCAAGGTTCCTCTGGAACTTTTTGGCAGACAAGACTTCCATCCCTTCAAAAAACGCAAGTTCTGTTTGCCCAAAAAATTGCAACGGAGTTGGTGAGGTGTGCATTGGAAAGGAAGCTGATGGGAAAGGTACTTGTGTGATCTCAACAACCAGGTAACTACCCTGAGCGATAACCTCATTGCCCAATTCATGTTCTGCTTGACCATACTTTATCTACTTGACAAGAGTATATTAAGTTTTCTTGTCAATCATCTTTATTCAGGCATGTCCCTGCATACTCTACTCGGTTGCAGTATGAATCTGGAGGTTGGGCACTGCTACCTGTTAATTCATCAGATATTTTGAGCAGGGATGATGCCGTATGGACAGAGAGTAACTGGAATATGCTCAGTGTAAGAGTATACTCTGTCCAGAAGTCCTCTTATGACCAAATAATTTTGCTTCTGGGTGTTATCGTCACAATGCTGGCTTACCTTTTAATAGTGATGGCCAGAACATTGATTAGGAAGGCCTTGAAGCAGGAGTAAGTCTATTCTGTGGTGACTTGATTTGCCTCAGACCTGGATATTTTTGAACTCCTAACAAACTATTGATTTTTGTGTAGTAAAAGTGAATCAAAATGTAAAGAAACGTTATTTTGTAGCAGTGCCATAGTGCTTGTTGGGCGAATGGGTGTTGGTAATGATCGGAAAATGACACCCCTGATCATTCTTTGTGACAGTCAAGTTTATTGTTACTAAAAAAAGTTGACACAAGAAAGAAATCTGAACCTCATGAACAATCCGATCTGAACAACCTGTTTTCCAGGTCGAGCTAAAAAAAATATAAACGCGATTTAGAAATATCTGTCATGTGATTCTGGCACATCTGTTGCCTCATTGTCATAAAATCTTATACATTTGCTACAGCAACATCACATCAAATTCATGCCTGGAAATGGATTTGGTGGAAAACTTAGATTCTGACCGTCTCCTTCCAACATCTGAACCACCATTTTCATCGACGGTCTATCTGCCGGATACCACTGGATGCACCAGAGTCCCACAGCTACAATTTTGTTCACTATACTTTCCTCAGTGCCATCATCATCAATTTCCACCCACATTTCATGATCACCTCGACTGAACTGGTTGTAAATCCATTTAGGAAAGTGAACTTCACTATTCCCTGTAAGATCTCTTTTCTTCCTCCCCCCAACCATCTCTAGCAACATCATCCCGAAGCTATATACATCTGACTTGTAGGATACCCTCCCGAAAGTCCTAGACATCATCTCAGGTGAAATGTAACCCATTGTACCCCTGGCATCCGTCATTGAAACTGCACTTTGTTCTTTCGAGCAAAACTTGGCCAGACCGAAATCACATATCTTGGGGTTGAGATTATGGTCCAACAAGATGTTATGGGGCTTGATATCGAAATGCAAGATTTGCTGATCACACCCCTGGTGAAGATACTCAATGCCTTTCGCTACTCCAATCGCAATATCTTGCATCCCTTTCCAAGAGAGATACTTTTTCTCTGGACCATTTTGGAAAATAAACTTCTCCAACGAATCATTCGGTAGGTATTCATAAACAAGAGCTCGTCTAAAACCATCTGCACAAAAACCTACCAAGCGTACTATATTGACATGGTGTATGCTCCCTATTATACCTACCTCGTTTACAAACTCTTGTCCATCACCCTTTGCACTGTTGATAACTTTCACTGCAACGTATATTTCGTTGGATAACTTCCCTCTGTAGACAACTCCGTAACACCCTTCTCCCAACTTCTTGGTGAAGTCTCTGGTGATGTGTTTTATATCAGCATAAGAGAAACGCGTAGGCCTCAAAGCTTTGTAATCTTTCAAGAACTTTTCAATCTTCATGTCTCTTTTTATCATTCCATAGACATAGTACAGAGCTGCAAGTATTGCAACCAAAAGAATAGAACTTGCAGTAGCGCCTGTACAGATATAAGATAGCACTAATCAGTTCTTGGTACTTATAAGATTTATCTCATGCATGGTCATCGTATAATTCACGATAGATCGAGTATGAGAAATTAAAATAAGTACCTGCGATTAATGCAGTCTTTGATGGCCCTGTATCAAGATACATAGAAGCAAATTAGTGACCAGTAAAATGCATGTGATCAGTTTAGCATAACAGGTAAGATTTTGTTATTTTCGTCTAAACAGAACTAAAAAACAACTAAGCAAATCTAAACTGAAGTGTTTCTTCAGATGAAAAGAACATAGCCTGAGTATGTACTTTTAGGTTTGTCGACGCATTGGATTTGGTTGGCTCCAGTAGCGTTATTGTTACTACTTAAGCTGCAAAACTGGAATCTTTCTTCACATTGTCCACAAGCAGGTTCTGTCCATCTCAACCATATATATACTCTGAGTGGAACACACCATCAGGAACTGATCTAACTTCAAGAGACCTTATACATGAAACTGACGGGAACTTATCCATAGGGATACGAGCGTTTTCTGAGATGACTTGGTATCCATTGACACCTAGACAAGAAATAGCAAATGGATCCCTTATTGGATCAGGTGAACAGTTATACAGAACCATGTCGAACAAATCATCGGGGTAGCCCATGAAGTTGAAAGGAGAGGTAGATAAGTTAAAGTTTGGTATTTTTCGAGGAAGGCAATTATCTGGATCATGAAACTGGATGGCTTGCCGTGTGTAGTCAATGTTTCTCAAGGAAACATTCACTGAAAAGGGTAGTTGGAGAATGGTTTGTTTATTTTCGTTGCAGTGTAAATCGAAAGCAGGGCTGAAGCCACAGTGTTGTGGTTGTGAGTTTGTGAGTCTGAATGGGAACTGGATTAGAGGGCCATTTTTCCTGCATCTTGTTGGATGGCAAATATCAGCTGCTGATGATCCAACAACAGCCGTAAAAACGAAGACAAGGAGTATTTCGATTGCTATGAAGAAAGACATATTGAACTTTTATTTGCATTCGAAAATGGTTAAGACATGAGATATACTTGCAGCAGTTGCCTGATCATGAAGTAGAAAATTGTGGAACGCAATGGCAAAACCAAGTCAAGGTCTTCCGGTGGGTCTTCAGACAATGACAGAGGAAAATATCCAAGAAGGTGCACCACATCATCGGTACGTTTCATTGCAGTTCAGTTCAGTTCAGACTTATTAAATCCAATCCAACGAAGAAAATATCAACAAATTTAATATCATACGGCTTTGACTTGGACTTGGTCTATTCTTGAGTCTTCACTAACACATTACCATGAGAAGAAGAAGACGACTTGTACATGAACTTACCATTAGCCCATAAGAGAGTTGAGTTGCTAGCTACCTAGCTAGGTATAGTTTTGCCAGTTCTACATACCTGCGAACTTTTGCGCCTATTCGACCGTAAAATGTTTCCAGGCACCATCCCTGCAACATGCTTTTCTAGCCTAATCCTGCTACTTTTCCTTCACATGAGTAGTGCGCGTCATCATGCTCCTTGCCAGCCTTCTGCCTGCGGTCATATTCGAAATATAACCTACCCTTTCAGGTTAGCTGGCGATCCAAAGTACTGTGGTGATTCCCAGTGTGAGTTAGCCTGCGAAAACAATACCACTTTTTTATATCGTAATCAGAACAAATACCTTGTGCAGTCCATCAATCACAACAACCAGACTATCCGCCTTTCTGATCCTTCCATTGTTGCTAATGATACTTGCTCTTTTCCCAACACCAATCCTATCACTGACTTTGCAATCCTTTTCGATGAATACGATAAGTATGTTCATGTGTTTGAGATTTTTTCATCAGTAGGAAAGGCGAGAACTACTTTAGCATGGCCTATTACTTTCTTGAGCTGCATAAATCCTCAAAATTCTTATCTCAACTATACAAAAGCCGACCACTGTTTTGACAGTGACGACAGTATCCGCAGGCACAGGTATATAAAGGTTGGTTCCTTGGCAGGTGAACATGTAGGGGATGCATGTAGAATAGACCGAATGGTTATTACATCGTTCATGTTTCAGGAAAGCTTTGTCAACTATGATTATTGGATGTTCCGGTACCAACCTCAAGGCTACAACAGTTACTTCTCACTATCAGAAATCCATAGCTCTCTGGTATATGGATTCGAACTTACATGGTCGTACCCGACGCTTTGTGGTAAAAAATGCTCTGGAATTGATATTTGTCGATGGGAAACTCTAGAGCAAAGCTGCAAATGGTATGACTACAGTCCTATGTGCAGAATCAAACGAAGATGTTTTAACTATCGTTATTCAACGTGGAACGGTAAGGTGGTAATAACTATGAAATCTTTTACTTCTATGATCTAATCTCTAATGACTATAAATTCTGGTGGCTGCAGGTATCTTAGTTCATCTAGACGCAGTTATGGAGTGTAAGTATTCTCTTTCACTCTTTTAAATCTTTAACCATGTCTATGAGTTTTCGTTCTTTAGTTACATTGATCCTTGCTGTACTAAAATTATATGCCATGCACAGTTACTCCTTCGGATTGAAAATACTAATGTTTCCTTATTATGTATTGCGCACAGGGATTATATTCGTCGTCATGTACATCATAGGTATGTATGTTCTCCGCATCTTTTATATTTTTAGCTAGTAAGTGAAAATATTGCGAGGTAGTGATGTGGTTTTGTGTTTGCAGAGTTCCTGCTTGTGATGAAGATCATAATTGGTGTGCCCATATTGCTGGTACTTCTAATGTACAAACTCCATACGAGACATTTATCGATGTATGATGTAATAGAAGGCTTTCTGCAAGATCACAACAACCTTGCTCCGATCAGGTACTCTTACTCCGAGATAAAGAAAATGACAAGTGGTTTTAGAGATAAGTTAGGCCAAGGAGGGTATGGTTCTGTCTACAGAGGAAAGCTTCGCAGTGGCCATTACGTAGCTGTCAAAGTATTGAGCACCAAGTCCACATCCAATGGCCAAGACTTCATGAACGAGGTAGCAACCATTGGAAGAGTCCATCATGTAAACGTGGTTAAACTCGTTGGTTATTGCGCAGAAAGAACTAAACGCGCCCTTATCTACGACTTAATGCCTAATGGTTCTCTAGATAAGTACATTCTCAGGCAAGAAACATCCGAATCCTTGAGCTGGGATAGAAAGTATGAGATTGCACTTGGTGCTGCCAGAGGGATTGACTATTTGCACCGTGGTTGCGATATCCAAATCCTCCATTTCGACATCAAGCCACACAACATACTTCTTGATGAGAACTTCACCCCAAAAATTTCAGACTTTGGGCTTGCAAAGTTCTACTCCACAGAACACAACACGGTGACTCTGACTGCTGCTCGAGGAACAATAGGCTATGTGGCTCCGGAGCTGATCAACAGGAGCATTGGCAACGTTTCTTACAAGGCGGATGTGTATAGTTTTGGGATGTTGCTAATGGAAATGGTGGGACTAAACAGAGACTTGTTACGAAACGGTGAAGAGTCTAGTCAATACTTTCCGCATTGGATATATAGCCACTTGGATAAATGGAAAGATATGGAATCTGGAATCAATGATCTTGAAGAGAGGATCACGCGGAAGATGGCGATAGTGGCGTTGTGGTGCATACAGATGAATCCAGGTGATCGTCCCTCCATGAATAAAGTGATGGAAATGCTTGAATGTGAAGTCGAGACTCTACAAGTTCCTCCAAAGCCTTCCCCATCACCACAGGTGACTGCACAAACTACAGAAACAAGTTCAACTTGGACCACAGTGTTGGCTGATTCTGCTGAATGATTAATGAAGATATGTAACTAGATAAATCTCATTGTATTTTTTTTTTTTTTAGAAACGTCAAAAAAGATTTTAGTAATGAACCTTCATATAAGAGATTAAAATTTCTATTTATTTTTAGAGTGCGTCTCCTAAGAGACGTAGTTATAGAAAGACTATAGAGAGACATACTTTCATTAATTACAAATCAACCCCAAACCCAAAAGCTAGCTTCTGGGACGGAATTCGGGT
>JAQRGC012308583.1:0-10862 GCA_028659135.1 Plantago lanceolata | reverse complement strand
CCTAGAGGGAGCAAATCGCATCATAGTCGAACTTAAAGGGTAAAATTCCAAAAGAACAAGCTTGATGAGGGTAAATCCCACACGTTCGAACTTTACAATCCAGTATGAAAAAATTCAAATTTTACTAGAACATACTAGTTATTATTTTTTTACCAAATTGAAATCATGCGTAATACAAGAGTGGAGCGGAAACTCCAACTCCTTGTATAACTCTAATTCCAAGTGGAGCGGAAATTCCAACTCCTTGTATAACTCTGATTCCATCTCCCCGCGGAAATTCCAACTCATTGTACAGTTTTAATTCCATCTTTCCTAATTCCACTCTTTTACCATATTTGCTCTGTTTTCTCTGTTATATATGCTCTGTTTTTCTCTGCTTATTCTCAGCTGCTTAATATTCTCGAGTATTCTTCCTCCGAATTTATTTTTTAAAGAGAAATAAATTCGTGTGGAGTAATTAATTATCTGTTGGGTCCAGTTTTGATTGCATTGTTGGAGAAGCAGCAGCTGGAAGCATACAATTACTACAGTTTTCCAGAAGAACAGCCTGCAATGGAACGTCTTCGATGTTTGCCTGACTCGTCTAAGCTGGAGGAGAATGATGAAGAAGTAGTATCAAGATTACCAGATGAATGGGTGATTGGGATTTTGGAACGGTTGCCTGTGAAGTCACTAAACAGGTTTAGGTGTGTTACGAAATCATGGTGTTCTCTGTTTAAAGATCGTACGTTTATCAAAAACCACAGTGAAAAACAGGGGAAGAGAGCTCCCCTGCTGCTCATTAGTAGCAAAACCTGCAATTTGCCTGTCTGTATATCAAGAAACGCTTTATCCTTTCCCGATTTGGGTTTCCCTGAAAAGACGGTGCTATCCTTTCACGATTTGGATTTCCCTGAAAAGAAGGTGCGACCTTCCCTATCGTGGTCTCCGTGGACTACTGGTGATGGTTCATTCTCTCTTGTAGGCTCTTGCAATGGCATTGTTTGCATAACGCATTCGAACAAAATTACCTTGTGCAATCCGGCTATGCGCGAATTCAAGTGTATCCCTATCCCCGTTTTAAAGGGAGAATTAATAACTACAGGATTTGGCGTTGCTTCATGTGGTTATGATTTCAAGTTTATTGCCATGCAAAAAGTTCATGAAAAGAATCTTTGTTCCAAGACCCATTTATACAGTTCAAGAAGCAACTCCTGGCGGCAAATTGATGGTTCTCCGGATTTCCCCCTTGGTTTTCAGAAAATTGATGATAGTCCGTTTTTCCCCGTTGGTTTTGATGATCGGGTCGATAATGTCTTTCTCAACGGCTCCTGTTACTGGCTCGTGCGGGGTCACCTATCATCACTGGTTTGTTTCGATATTGACTCTGAGATTTTCGGACAGTTAGAGTTGCCTGGCTGTATATACTCTGTCAAGAGACTGGTTGTCATGAATGAGTGTCTCGGTGTTGGTGTCTATAGCGGTTACCACGAGTTGGAACTCTGGGTGATGAAGGAGCATGGCGTCGAGAAGTCATGGACCAAAATGTCAGTGATATTTCATGGTCCAATGTCCCCAAGGATCATCTTGCCTTGGAAGGATGATATATTGATGGTGTGGTCAAAATACATGGTACCCGTCGACCAGTTGGAATCTTATTCATTGTGCACAAAGAAGAGAAGAAGTTTTCGAGTTTATGCGACTGTTTGTACCATGGACATGCTAATATATGAAGAGAGCTTAGTCAGTTTAACCTAGGTCAGTTGCTACTTAATATTTTCATACAGCACATTTATGATTTATGTACTGTGGAATTCCAGTTAGACTAGTTTGGATCTAAGTGCATTTTACTATTATCATTGAGATTTTTAAGTTAAAAAACAATCTATCTTTTTGCTGTTAGACATTAGTACGCTTGCCTGCAACTCTTCGTTAGCTCGTTACATATAGAAGGAGATGATTTTTTTTTACAAGATGCTTCAAGATCAAGAATAAGCATTTGAAAGTGGAAGAAAGCTAAGAAAAGAGGCTAAGCAAACAAAGCAAAGGACATCTTTTCCATTAATTTATGTGCCAAAGAGTATACTATGTTTATGGCAGTGAAAGCCACAATTTCTACAACAAATATGGACCAATGATGACTAGCAACATGATCAACCAATGAGTTGTAACATATCATTGTACAGCAAGCTTATATCTACCAAGCCCGGAGGGGAATAATGCGGGATGCTGGCAAAACACCTACGTACACTAATGACATGGCAAATGTTCAAAAATATTTATGCCAATCATCAATTGCTCGACAAATAGCTTAATAGGAAATCCACATTTTCGTACCTTAATTTCATTGCACAGGCAGAACATGGTGGTGACTTGGCATCCTTGAATGGTGTGCATCACTATCTAAAACTTCACCGTACAAGTTCTTTCTCCATTACCTGAAATGGTCTTGCCGGATAATGGCCACAAATTCGGGATGCAATTCATCATTGTCTTTCTGTTTCCAGATCTCACCATTTGCGTGAACAAGCCATGATATTTGTGGAGAGAGTGCTGAATAATCTGAAAGATAGCAACAGTTGTACATATGGTAAGCAAGATTTCTGAGAGGCGTTCCCATAATAAAAAATGTGGTTTGATCATCATGCAGGACCAGATATTGCAGGACAAGAGATGAAAGAGTTTTTATCTAACACACTAGTAGTACTTTTGTGCATACTATGCATGCATAAACCAAACCAATATCTGAAATGTTTCTTTCAAAAATTCAATTAATCATATTTAATCTAATGGATTAATGTACTTGAAGACAATGTGAAAGTCAAAAGATCAGAAGCCAGCTTATATGGCATCGCCGTATGGGGATGAAGTCATGATGTGAGATGTGTTTGACGATGTTTTTTTTTTAAACTTAGTTTATATGTCAAAATCAATTTAGTTGGTTTGGTGCAACAACTGCCTTTGGGGAGTTTGCTTTTAGATATTAAAAATATTCTGTTGGCTTTTAGATTCCATTGATTATGAATTGTGTAGAGTTTCGTATGAGCTAATAAAAAGTTTCCACAATTTAAGACTAATGCAAACACTCATGAGAATTTAATAAAATTTGCTGTGTTCTCAAGTAAAATCTTATTACCTGCAGAAGGCGATTTTTCCGGATCTCTTGTGCTGTGCAATACCATTGTGCCGGAAAGCACAGTAATAAATCCGCAAAGAACAGATACAATGCTACTAGCACTTTGCCCATACCAATCCTGGAATGGCAAAAAGGAGTAGCTAAATAAACAAAGCCACTCTGAAACACAGGGCAAAACAACATTTTTAGTAATTAGTAATAAGTAATTACCTTGAACATTATAGCGCTGGCCAATATTGTTAGAGATGTGAACATGGCATAATATATTGGTGAAACTACAGCAGTATTAAATGTGTCCAACGCCTGCAATATAAAAAGTAAAAGACCATTATATATCATACACCACATTTAACAAAAATAAAGACAGAACAAAAGATCCAAGGTATTATTGCACCAAATAGAAAATTGCAGGCTTCACTCGTTTAGACTTGTCTAATATAAAAATTGATTATGATTGTGGATTTATTTCTTTAAAACTGATGTGTGACAAAGAGCTAAAACGCAAATAATTCATCTAGGTAATGCATGTAGAAATAAAATGGAAATATTTATGCCTGTAGCACATACTAAGTTTTTTCAAGAGCTTTGCAAAGATTAAGAGAGAGAAGAGGCACTGGTTAAAACATAAAAGTGAAATGAAAAAAACGAGATAAGACAAGTAACCTTGTTTAAATAGATTAACTGGGTCACTATACAGCTGGCTGCAACCATGGCAAAGACCCAGGACTGGAGGCGTGCAACCTGGCTATAGCCCTCCAACGAAAGTTTTATGGCAATACCCACCGCTTTTATGCTCATAACCTGCAAATGAACCAGTAAACCATTAACATTGATTCAGCAAACAGCTAGATCTATCCAACAACATAATCTTTGTTCCTGTGTCCCTCTCTCAACAATCAATAGTGCAAACTATAGACTTTATTTTATCTTGTACCCATTTTGTTCAAAGGAAAAAAGTTCAGAAACCACGGCTTGAATGCATAATAGAACCATACTCAACTCTAGCTAAAAAAGTTCACACCGCCAAGGGCCAACAGAACATGTGTTTGAAACATTTAACTCTTTCAACTTAGATCGCCCATTGTAAATATATGAAAACCAGGTTCGTTAAACGCATATTAAAATGAGCAGAAGTTACAACTGCAAAGCTTGCTGAGCTCATCCAGACATATTTAATTAGTGAGATAATTAGGTCTTACACCTACAAGAAACTTCTTTTATCTTTTAACCCATTCATTCAACGCCAGAAAATTTATACTCCTTCTGTCCCTCTCCAAAGCTTACAAACCAAACTTGGGGGCACATGGAGATTAAGAGTAGTGGCGTTTAATGCTGGCATTGGGGTAGATAATGAAGAGGGGTGAAAAATAATGAATTAAAATTGTTAAAAAGTTGTAAGAATGAATAGAAAGTCATATAAAGTTGCAAGTTTTGGACTGTAAACTTTCCAATGGGATGCCAAAAGTAGAAACTTGGGACCACTGGAGAGGGAGTATGTAATATGCCGGTCGGTAGCAACTACATTTATACCAAAATAAACCAACAAGGATTACTCTAAAGGGATGCATACTTACAGTTAAGGACCCGATTATAGAACAAATGCCGATATAAACCATTATGTTTGTCTGACCATAGCGCGGCTCACAATATAAAACAAGTACCAAAACGGCTGCTACTGCTGAAGCAGCATAGGAAAGAAAGGCTGTGTAAAGAGATGAGAATAAAAAATTCAGGAGTCTTGTTTCCATAATTCCATATACATTCATAGAAGACAGGGAAAACAAAAAAAGAGATCAATAGCCATCAGAGCAATAATTCACCTGGCTGAATAGCCAATCCCCAAATTTCTTCTACGGAGCTGATACTATGTTCTCCTGGTGCATGAAGCACAATGACTGTAGAACCCACTACACATAAAATACATCCCAGTATTCCAAGCTTCCCCAGTTTCTCTTTCAGTAAAAAATGAGCTAATATAGCACTGTCAGTGAAATAACACATTGGCTTAGCAGATATGACCGTGTACGATTACTAGATATTTATTGCAAAAAACAGGTCTACTAGATCTTATGGTTGGAATTGATCAAAATCATTTAAATTAGTTACAAAAACGTAATCACATGCATTTTAAAAGTGAAGCATGTGAACGTCAGCCACTATGTCTATAAATTAGACATATGGGATCCCAGGGAATCACTTTCTGGGTTGTGAATAATCACAATCAAAAGATTACATTTTTACCATGCTATACTTTTATAGCAGAAGAAACAATAGACAAATAGAAAGCGAACCCCAGTTAAGCAGTTTTACCTCACAATAATACTCAGTGCTCCTAGAGGTGTCACAAGGACAGCAGGAGCATACATATACGCTACAAAATTGGCAAACTCCCCAACAATCACTGTGCCAATTTGAGAAAAGTACTCACATAAGTTTCTGATAGATGTAAAAGTAACTTTTCAGTAAAAAAGAAACTTACTAGTGACCATGCCAATCCACCAAAGTGGTTGGAGCAGATATCCATACCCTCCTGAATCTGCATGGAACAAATGAACATCACTAGACATATAGAATTTATCAAAAGTATGGCTTCAGATCAACATCACATTAACATTAAACATGCATACAGGTGGCATAAAAGCTGATTCCAGCCATTAACACACATTCGCTCCATGAATTACACGTTGGATCACATGCAATTGGGGTTCAAAATTCTACAAATATGAACAAATGACAAATACGAAAATACCACACCCATTACCGCACTCCGCACTCGTATCTTTTAGTCTCCTAATTAGTAACAGAATGCAATACACTCCATTACATGATTACTGTAGTTTGACAAAAACACAGGTCTATTGTTTACACTGCACATGGAGTATAACATCGCACCCAATACATAAAGTAACATGGTCTATAGTATGTATCTGTAATCGACACCTTCGCTTAAGCCTAACGTAGACATGATTCGTTTAGTTCCACCAAAACACAGGTCTATTGTTTACACTGCACATGGAGTATAGCATTGCACCCACTCCATAAACTAACACCATCCATGAGTTCAATAGAATAAAACGTATCTGCAACTAACACATCAGCTTAAGCCTAATGTAGTCTCTCATTCCAAAAGGCAACACACATGACTAAACAGTGCCCGTTTTCGCTATGTCCTATGTTCATTCATTGTACTCCATCAAGTCAGTAACTTCCACTCCCTCAAAACAACTCAAAAAGTCTCCCACAAAAATGAGTTTACCCAACACAATCATCTGAAACTCTACTAGACCACCTTACCAAGAAAACCAAGAAACTACAAAAAAGTCAAAATCAGCTCAATTAGATGAACGAAACTCACTGGCACGAGTGCCGGAAGCGCCGGCTCTCTGCAAACCCTTCTTCTTGATAATGAAGCTAGATCCAATAAAGGCGCTGGAGCCCACTGCCAACCCGAACCCGATCAGATTAGCCTTAAACATGACCCGACAACCCGATTACAATCTTCCGATGATAACCCTTTGCCGCCGAGCTAACTCGGACTCCGATTCTCATCTGATGAAAAGCCTCTTTTCGTCCGATGAAACAAAATGTGAAAATAATTAATTAAAAAAATGGTGAAAAAAGAATTTTGAAACAAGGGCTTTCTGGAACAAGAAATAGGGTCTACAGCTGTGTAGATTGATTGACTGATTGATTGGTAGGTTTGTGCTGTGTGTGTGGCTCTTTCTGGTTCAGTCTGTGTGCGAGTGAAGATGGGGATGGAGTATTTATATGTTGCTTCAATTTGGGGCCTAGGGATTTGAGATTGGAGGGAATTTCCATCCAAGTATATTCCTTCTTTCCTTTTTTACTGTGACTCTGTTTCTCATTTTTAGGAACTTTTGCAGGGTAACTTTCCATTGAAGTTGTTGTTTTAGGTTTGAAGAATTGGAGTGCCAGGGGTAGAAAACCGAATCGCATTCAAGAGCGTGTGTTTCGGAACATGATTCGTCGGGCTGGAGTATGGGTTTTATGCTGGGTTGTCTGGTTCTCCGCGCCCAACGAATTGCATTCTGGAATGTGCGCTCCTGAATGCAGTTCGGGGCGCTTCGGTTCTCTGCGATTCACGCTTTGATTGTCCAGTTTGGGTGAATCAAATAAAATAAGGTGATTGTAAAAATAAATGAAGCTAATATTATTTTCTTGCGCTTTGAGCCTATATAAAAGAATTGGAGAATGAATTGTTTGGGGCACAATTAGTGTATCTGATTAGAAATAGTAGCGAATCAAGTTTTGAAAATGCACTAATCATGAATCAAAGTTTTGAAAATGCACTAATCATGTTTGAAAAGTTAGCGAATCGTGTTCCAAAAATCAAAGAATCGGAAATATTTGAACGAATTTCTCTTTGATTTTCATTTGTGTAAGATTGAAACTGAACTTGGGAGAGTAGGAGTTTAAGTCAAATTAATGAAACATAACAAACTAATCTAACTTGTTCTTAAGTCTTAACAGAGTGCATAGGAAGTAAACACACATAGCTTACTCAAGTATCAAAGCCTTATTCAAAGATTTCTGAACTGTAAAGTCAACTAAAGAAAGTTGGCATACAGATCATACTGGTAAAAAAACAAGTACAAGACACATGATGAAATATCAACTGGGCAAAAGCTGTATTGATTACAGATTACTCAATATGTAAGCATTGTAGCTCTCCCATGTGTAGATTTGAGATTGATTAAGCTCTTCCAAGTTCAAACACTTGTCTCTTGGAGGCTGGAGCAACACAGTTCAGACTTCAGAGTTCAGACCACACCTGCTTTTGGGGTATTAACAATGCCGCAACACAGTTCAATTAGGGTCTTTTTGTGAAAATACACGGAACCCTGGAGTTGCATGGTACATTTTCAAGTCCAGGAGCATATACATCCAGCATAAACAGGAATGACTTTACACGAGAGTAAGAGCCGGTAGCAGATAAGAAGTTGTGCATGCTTCTGAGCCCAGCTTGTAGCAATTTGATCATTTTGAGACCTTGCCGTCAGGTAGTAATATACCAATTACCTGAACTATTTGGCAAAAATCATCAAGGCAGGGATGGACCTTAAGTAGAAAAATCAAGATATAAGATCAAGCAGTGTATGCTCAAAGATTCAAGCCATAATAATTAGTTGGTAGTTTGGTACATACTAACAACCACCTACCTTAATAATGTTGGTGCTATATCATCTCCAAATTCTTCGCATGGGAAGCCCATAGGGATAAGCTCGATTAGCTGCAATGCGTTTCTGCATCAAAATCAGTTTTACTTGCTGAAATAACAATAAGCAACATTTTTTCACTGCAAGGATTAGTTGTACAAGTGGAAATCAATTCTGTGAAGCATACTATGCTAGCATTTTATATACTGTAGTTGATTTAACACATAATCCTGACAGCATATCAATGTGAACAAGGGACCTGAGAATTTTATACTAGTATACTATTCAACGGAATGGACAGTTTACAGTTGCGAAATCTGAACAATCAAGTACATACAAAAGCAGGTAAGAGACCCTCCAATCTCCATGAACGTGTGACCAGATTATGGTAACTATAAAGAACAAGAAACATTATGATCCATAAAAATGAGGTTTAATACTACCTTACACCAACGGGAAAAACAAAAGTGAGAAGCCTGTAAAATGTATTAATAGTACTATCAACGAACTGAAATGATAGGGCAAACCTAATCCATGATGTTGATTGTAAAAGCAACCGAACTCCACTATGAGAAGAACTTCGCTTTTCTAAGCTTAGCACTGACTCTTGGTAGATTGGATCTGGCCGTTGATCTCGTAGAAACATTAGGTTCACCGCGAACATTATTCCTCTTTGAAAGCATTGGTGAACTTTCATTCTCATTTTCGTCATCAGGTTCACTGCGAACATTATTCCTCCTTGAAAGCTCTGTTGAACTTTCACTCACATTTTCGTCATTTGACCTCCTTCCCACATTTCTTCTCACATTCTTCTCACCAAATCTATCAAAGTTTCGCTTTGCTGAACTTTCTCTCCCATTTTCGTCATTTGACCTCCTTCCCACACTCTTCTCCCCAAATTTATCGAAGTTTCTCTTGGGCCTAATCATTTTGTTTGCACTTCTGCCCACACCTTCCACATAGTAATCTGAAATTTTTTCGGGGTTTCTGCGAGCATTTCCATCCGAGCGAGCATCATTTCTCCTAGAAAATCTTGTTGAACTTTCATACCCATTTTCTCGGCCACTTCTTCCAGTTGACCTCCTTTCCATACTTCTAACATTCTTCTCCTCGAATCTTTGAGACCCCCTATTGAACATTCCCCTTCTATTATTTTCTCTGTTACCCTCACCTTCACCAAAATCATCTAAGTTTTGATAGGATCTTCTAGGAACATATCCACCAGTCCTAGAGAAACCGTTGGAATTTCCGCGCTCACTTTCTTGGCTGCGCCTTCCATTTGGCCTCACTCTTTGTACCTCATTTTCACTCTCATCTTCGTCCTCAGAATCATCATCATCATCTTCTTCTTCATCATCATCCTCAGACGAGGCAACCATCACATCACCATCTTCCTCCTGAGACTCACTGTCCTCATCGCCTTCTACTACATCCTTCTTCACATTAGTACCACTCTTCTTATCACCCTTCTCATTTGTCTTCTCTTCCTCCACCTTCTTATCCATCAACTGACAATACTTATACCTAAGATCCACCAAAGCATGCCTCTTAAACAATGCACCTCTCCTATAACCATCCCTCAAAACCATAGTCTTCGTCCCAATCTTAGTCGAGCAATAGAAAATCCCCGGATGCTGCAAAAACGCAAGCTTAAACCTCGACTTCAGCCCCAAATACTCCCCCAAACAAATCAAGCTCTCCCTCTCCGCCTTCTTCCCAATAAAAAGGTTAAGCACCTCATGCAACATACCCACAGCCCACCTATCAGACTCATCACTATTCACAGGCAAACTCGCCGCATTCTCATAAGGCGACACATACGGCAGCTTCTGCCACTCATCCAGCCACTTCTTATACTCCTTATCTATCTTAAACCCCGCCGAATAGTACAAAGGGAACATAACCTCCCCATCCTTAGCCCCTTTCTCTATATCCGAAACCGCAAACTCATCACTCCAAAAAACCAACTCAAGCTCCTTCTCTCCAGTACCCTTCCCTCTAACTACCCGAAAATAATCCGGAAACTCGGGAACGAGAGCCTCCTCGTAATCCCCAGGCAAACCTAGGTCCCATTTCAACCTCTCCAACAAACTAATAGGAATTTTATTAACTCTATTAATCATCAACAGCTTCAACAGTCTATTAGCAAGCTCTTGCTTATAATTAACAGAATGGTAAATCAAATCTTCTTCAGAGTGCAAAGCAATAACCTCAGGGGTGAGCTTAATGTCAGGCTGGATACCAACTGAGCCGGGGCTGATTTCTTCAAACACCGTTGGGTATGAACGGATGAAATCGAGGGGGCGCATGGGGATTTCTAGGGTTTGCTTTGACTGCATGATTTGGGAGTAAGGGATTGAATGTGAGGGGTGGGGGATGATGAGGTTTTTGAGGTTTAGGAGGGGGCGGAGGTGACCTTCACGGGCCACCGCGTGGTCGAGGCCACGGTCACGGGGGCGTTCGATGGAGAATGCGGCGTCATAGAGAGAGCGGACTTGGTGGCGAAGACGGATGCGGCGGAGGTCGCCGGAGAAGTGGCGGTGGAGGAAATGCATCGGTTTAGGGGGTTT